>JAUJPO010086660.1:0-10081 GCA_032270745.1 Tiaropsis multicirrata | reverse complement strand
ATTAGTCTCTTTTATTCAAGCAATTTTTAGAGACTTTTGTACTAAAGAACGACATGGTCTCAATTTGGCAGGTGAATGATAAGGTAGTATTCACTGAACTATGTTGTAGACGAGCTGCTGTTTATTGTTTTTAGAGAGGAAGCAACAGACGAAGGGCGTCTGATTATGGTCGAGGTCGTCCACGCTACAACAATAGATCACGATCTCGCTCTTTCTCACGTTCGGGGAGTGGGTCATGGACTGGTTCGGAGTCTGGATCAAGAACGGGATCCTCTCGGTCACGATCACGGTCGTTCTCGGGATCGAGTAGATCGGGCTCCTGGTCTTCAGAAGGCTCCAGATCACCGACTCCTGAACGCCATCATAATAATAGAAGGGATAATAATTTCCAAAGCAATAAACATGATAATCAATTTAGGTAATGAAATTTTATTATTATTATTCGAAACTTCATCCAAAGTCAGTTTATTCCAAAGAAAGATTTTAAAATTTATCTCTTTTTTAGACTATGCTCCTGACTATTTTGGTTAAAACTATTTAGAATTACTCGACGTCAAGCATAAACATTCATAAATATAAGAAGCTCAAAAAATTTTGACTTGAACTTTTTATTCGTGTATTTTTGAATAGAAACAACGAGCGATACGGTCGACAACATTCTCAAAACCACCATCAACAACCACCGCCACAACCTCCACAGCCACCGCCACAGCCGCCCCAACCACCACCACACCACAACAATCAACGTAAGAACTATCATCACAACAACCAATTCAACCAACATAACAATAATAAACAACAGCGCCACCAAAGCCACCAAAGCCACCAGAACAACCAAGGTAACCAGAACAGCCAAGGTAACCAGAACAGCCAAGGTAACCAGAACAACCAAGGTAACCAGAACAACCAAGGTAACCAAGGTCCCCAAAGCACGTTCAGCAGTGAACAAGAAGCGCGCTTTCAAGAGCTCGAGCGTCAACGTCTCAAAGAACGGGAGCGTAGAGATCGAGAACGTCAGGAACGCCAACAACGTGAGCAACAGCGTAACGAACAACGTGAGCAACAACGTAATGAGCCACGTAACGAACAACGGGAACAACAACGCAGCGATCGTGATCACAGCAGCAGACGGCGGCGTGATGATCGAGACCAAGATACGAGGGATCACCAGAGTCATGATACAAGACAAAGAGTATGTGTTGTAGGATTCTTTTCACTGTACCTACACTGTCTCTGATAGGAAGCCTAACGACTCCACATAGGTACACAGTTGTGGTACTGACCCAGTACCGAAAATGTGTGCTTTCTTGTTTCTGAAATTTGTGTTGGATACAATTCTTATTACAGTAGTGTTAAGAAATTCAATTCATTCGTTCTTGTTCAGTCTTTTTTGGCTAAAGATGGGTTAGAGCTCTTATTAATCGTTCTTTTGTAAACATTGATGGGTACACATGAAAACTTGAGGGCCGGGCTTGTGGATATGATCATCATCTATTGTACTGAAACCATAGATCTATTGTTTTAAAGAGTCCAATGTGGGTCTCAATATGCTTATAAGCGTTTTGCTTATAAAAAAACTGTATTTTTCAACTTTTTTGGTAGAATCTCTTTTTCTTTCTTTAGAGAGATGATCGTAAAACCTCATCTTCCAAAAGGAGTAGCAACAACGATAGGGGTGAACATTCATCATCAAATAAAGAACCAAATAGTTCGAGTCGAGCTTCCGTATCTACCTCTGCGGACGTTGGGAATCGTGTGTTGATCAGCCAACTGCCACCAAACATGTCTGAACGCAAATTGAAACAAATGATGCAATCTGTGGGAGATGTTGAGGTAAATACAGTATTGCTATAGGTGTTTGGTGAACCTGCTTCTTGTTTCATCGCATTGGGCTTTCCCCAGAAAGAATTCGTACCCCTGTTGAGGATATCCAGGATTCGTACCCCTGTTGAGGATCTAGAATATACAGCAGGGGGTAAGAACTTGAAGAGCAAGGACATCCAGGGTATTGGATATTTTCAGCACTGGTATCCAAGGGACTGCTGTTTAAGAAAAATCTACATCCTCAAAAAGGATTTAAAATCCAAGAAGGTCTTCAAATGGAAAAAAAACAATGCCCCTTAATCTAACATAAACATAAAAAAGGGCTTCTTTTCTAGATTATTCATCGTTGTTCGTTTTATTTTGGAAATTATATTTTTTAATTTCCTACCCTTTTATTCTATTTCTATTGTTGCTATTTTCGTTTTCAGAACTTGAAACTCTCCACCACAAGACACAAAGCACTTGTAGCATTCACCAAACGCTCATTTGCAGTAGCCTGCCGAAAGAAGTTTCACAAGTGAGAAATTCATCCTAATTACTATTAAAAGTTCAATCAAGAAGTTAAAAAACTCCCAATATTTTCATATTTTTTATTAATAATTCCGCTCTTGCTGAACAATGGTATGTTTAGAGACTTTCCACAATGGGCTGCTCCAGAAAGACATTGTGAAGGATATAATTTTTTTCTCAGTGGAGAAGCATTGATTTGACCCCTGGACAACCAAATTTATCCCGGGCATCACAAGCTTTTAGGAAACCGGATATGAGCCAATTTCGTGTGTCCGGGACATATATCCTTCACTCTTCCCCTGGCCATCCACAACTTTTTCTGGAAATGCCCAATATCGATTAACCCAACTTGCACTTCACGCTGAATTCAAAGAATGTATGTCCTCCTTTTCATAAGTTACGTCATGAGCAACACTTGCCTCGTTTAATAAAATCGTTTTTTAAGTGATGTTGGTGACGTAATCTATGAAAAGGTCTTTTGAAAAATAATTTCTGTTTCAGAGCCACCGTCGAAGATTGTAAGTTGCTGGTGGAATTTGCTTGAAGAAATGTTTGATGGTTGAAAATTGTAAATCTGTCAACTGGTAAGTGGAAAAAATGCTGCATGCATTTGGTTTTTCAAACCCTGTGTTTGTGTAGTTGCCAACGTAACGAGGTTTTTCTAGATTGGAAATGATGGTTTAGATTTACATTGCAAACACAAATATTGTCAGGTAGGTCACAAATGGTAAGTGAAAAAATTTCTTTCAAATTTGGTAGTATTTATTTTTACGAGAGAGAAAGTGTTTTATGAAATTAGTCTATTTAAAACAAACACAAGCAGAAGAAAAGATGCACAAAAAATGAAAAGCTGAAGAATCGGAGAGCAATCAAAGGTACGAACAAGGTAAGCGACATCACAACATTTTTTTATACCCATGACCATGGTTATCCTTACCCCCCCCCCCCCCCTGTTTATAACTTTTTTACAAAATTCGACAAAGCCCTTGAAACCCACTCTTAAATAGCTAACCCCTTGACATGAATTTAGCATTTCTGACCGTAAATGAAGTCAACTCGATTCTTCTCGTACCAATTTTATCAATTTGACGCCCTTTATTAAATTAATCTCATCATATGATTCTTTTTTTTATAGTGTGTTTTCATATTTTATGGTTGTAAATACTAGTAAATAATGATAAATAAATTATATTATTTTGTCTTTTTTTAATGTGTGAGTTTTTATTACTTATTTAGAATTTTGGAGAACTTTATTTATAACTGTAGCGAATTTTAATAGTGTTTCTACGGCGTAATTTTTTATAAAGATTTAAAGATTTTTTTGACGATTTTTAAGGCATTTTTAAGCTACACAGTAATACAATAGTCAGCCAGTTTATATTTCTATGACAGAGGGAGGCTTTTTTAAAGTAGCTACATAATTTCTTTTTATTAGGTAACTTTAAGAATGACTTATACTTTTTCGTTGTTGAGAAGGTGTCATTCATGGTAAAGTTAACGAAGTGTTCAAAATAGAAAATCTATTCGGTTTTGAGCCCTGCGATAAAAATTATTCTTTTCAATTTTTGCAAAAATATCAAGATTATCACTTTAGAAGTTTAGTGAAAATTAAACTATTAAAATATGTTTGTTTGTTTGTTTATAGTGGTATTTTTTCAAATGATGTTCATTTTTTTTTTTATTAAAACAACAAGAGGAGGCCTTCGGATGTTCTTAACTTTATTTGTTCTTAATTTTACTAAGAAAAGAGCTATTTTCTGACTAATAGGAGAAAACTTTTTCAAACATGCCTTTGAAATTAAATCGTGATAAATTGAATCGAAAAATCATTACGATTGTATTCTCAAGTGAAAATTTGCAAATTTCCAACTTTAAAACCAGAGTGAGTTGCGTTATTTCTTGAATTTTACAGTAAAATCAGTATAAACAGGAACTGAATTGTATCGTTTTTATCATGTGAACCCATTTGAATTCAATCACACCAAAATTGTCCTTTTTGGTCATTTTATTTATGTAGAAGGTGACCATGGTAGGTCAGAATTAATTTATCTGTTAGCATTCCATGGGCAATTGAATTTATATTTATTAGATAATTCTGATAGTTATATCTTTATTTCAAAATATCCACCACCCCTAATTTATTATCAATAAATCAAGGTTCGTGAATTTTGGAAGATCTTTTAAATTGCATTCAAAAAAATCTATACTGCATATGACATTTTTGCAAAGTTTAAAAGTGCTTCCGCGTTTACCTTTTACTCCGAAGAACGTTGGCAATATTTTTTCGAAAGAAAAATTACAGCTTTGATTAACTAATAGATACTGCAGATTTTTAGAGATGTTATTTCGAATGTCTTTTGTGTGTTAGATACACTCATTTCTTTTTATAAGCATAACGCTTATAAGCATATTCAGGCTGAAATTGGAAAAACAATTAAGCATAATGCTAAGCATATCTCCAGGCTGAGAAAGCTCATCATTCAAATTTCAAAACTGGACTTGGACGTTTTCTCTTCTCTTTACATAACAGACAATATGAAAATAACCATGTTTTGATGTACACTCCACACGCACACTTTTTTCATTCGAACGATTGAAATTCGAATGATTTTTTTCTCTCCATCGTTTTTTTTTTTTTTTTTAACTTTCAGAAAAACAAAGAAAGGAGAAAGGGTAGACTTTTAACAAAAAAACAACGGAAATGAGATGGGAGTCAAAATCAACGGACCTTACAATTTTACTCTGATAAGCATAATGCCTAAGCATAGTTTGAGGTTGAAAACGAAATTTTGCTAAAAGCATATTGAGCCTCAGCCCGATTTTAGCGTATGCTTATAAAAATAAAGGAGTGTAGTCTTACAAACACAACGAAGTAAATTAAAATAGCTTTCTCAAAAAATTCTTAAAGATGGAAAGATAATGTCATTTCAATATGTGACATAATATTATATTATAGTAATACAGATTCCCAGGCCACCGTGATGTTGCATTGCAATAATTATGCTCTGCAATAGTTTTTGAAGTATATCATAATTTTGGTATTTGAATTGATAAAAAGATAAAAAATTTAAAGTAGTTTATTTTATTTCATAGCAACTGTCTTTTACCATACCATAGAATAGAGATAACCTGCTTTCAGGACCAACAAGTCTCTCAAAGTAGTAACTTAAAACTTAAAGTAACTTTGTGCTTTAAGTAATTTTTAAGTTATCACCATTATCTATAGACAGTTACTGATATTTATTTATTTATACCTGACAAATCGAGGGGGTAGTTTCTGCGTTAAATTACATATCAGGCTTTCAAGGGACTGAATCACTTACTGAAACTGAATTGAATAGTTTTTAGATGTAGGTATAATTCGATTTCAGATCTTTTTCAAACGCTCACTTTAATTTTCTGTTTTCAAATCCGGTTTTCCTATTTTTTGCCGAATTTAGGCTCAAATCTTGTTGTTTTTTTTTGCTAATTTTCAGCCTCATTGTTCTTATAAAATTGATCTTATAAAAGAACAAAGGTGTAAAGAAATGTTAGTATAATAGCTGTTGATAGCCATGTATTTTCGTCTTATGTATCAATTTAAACTATTATATTTTTTCATTGTTTAGTCAATGGGGGTAATAACCACACTTTAATCAAACTTTCGCGAAAAAATCAAGAGGCGTCCAAAACCCAAGTTGTTTTCGTTATGGGGAGTTTATCGCTTATGAAATTATACTGTATTTGAGGTTTATCATTGAAAGTGTAGATTCAGAAAAAGCTCTTTTGACGTAACTTCAAAACTCTTTTATCCAATCGGTATAATATGTCGAGCTAGTATATATTTAAAGCATACGTGTGGAATTTTAAGTCAATATCTTTAATTTTTGTGAATCACTCACTGCTTGTCAGAATTCACAAATTTCAGTACATAATTCAAGCAACTTCCTGAAAAAAACTAAAAAAGATTTGGTCTGAAACTGTTCTCATTTTGAGTCATTAAAATATTTCGATCAAAGTCTGGATTATGTGCATTCTTTATTTTTTTCTAAACCTCAAAGTGTTCTTATAAAGATGAAAATTTATAAACTTTTCATTTATTTTTGCAATAATTACTTTAAATTAGATATTTTAATTTTATGTAATCGGTCATCCTTACCTTTAGGACTTTATTATGTTTAATTTATGACGTCATTTGGAGGCTATTAAATTCTTGAATCTTCCCTTTTTTTATTGAATTTTGTAGTTATTAGTTTTTATACTGAATTTCACCATTTAATTTATTAACTTTCCCTTTAGCCTAACTTATATTTTTGGCTATTCCTCAATTTATTGATTTCAAATCGGTTGCATTTTGAGCTCATATAAACACCAGAGGATAAAATTTATGAACTATTTTTTTTTAACTTTCACGTTTACTTTCTCAAGACTTAATATTTTTCTATATTTTTGATGGATATTTTTAACAGTTTCAGATAATTTCAATTTTGCTTTTTTATTTTATTCCAATCCCCGTTGTTGAGCTGAAGCTTTAGCATGAATTCTTTTTTTCGCAATAAAAATTGAGGCAAATTATTTGCAAGAGCTTGTTTATCACTGCTGCCAAATGCTTTGTAACTTAAACAGTTACTTTAATTGCTTGAGCTTTAACAAAGATATCTTTATCGTGAAAGAGTTTTAATGTTCATTTGAGGTTTTCTTGAATAATTTGTTTTAAGGTGGTTGGAAATCTTACTGCCTTTGTTTACTTTTTTCCTTTCTTGTCTATTTTCTTCAGGTATTATCAGGTGTTTTCGGCTGGTCGCTGATGTATTAAAATGCAAATGTGTACCGATTCGATTTTATTGGTTGCCGTGGAAACTGATTCTACCATTTTGATCGAGTTTTCCAAAACAATGATGTAAATATGGAAAGTACCATTTTCTTGGTGGAAACCATGCTGTGTCTTCAGTCTCCCCTGGATTGAACTGGTTTGGTTGATGAAGACAGGATGATTTTGCCATGGATTTTTTTACTGATTTTAGCTGATTAATATTACGATTTGACCAATGCCCATGGAAGCTGTAATTACCGAAGCTGTGATTTGATTTGATGTTCTCATGATCTTACAAATCTACTACTGCGATTATTTTGTTTTTAATAAAACATTTTACTTGTTTTTTTATTTCTATTATTCTTTTAAAGACAAAAGTTTGAATTTTTGCAAGAAAAGAAAATCTTCAAAACGAAGCTGTATTTCCTTATTTATAACTTCTTTCAGTGATAAATCTAATAGGTTTTTTGTAATTTAGTATTTTTTGTGTCATTCCTTATTTTCTTTTAAAAAGCGTCAGTACCAGTCTTGTTTTAGCTAACTTTGAATCAAAGTCTATGTCTAGATTTATGATTATTCACCAATCCTAGATCTCTTGAATAAAGTCTGAATGATTGTCAGCAAAAATCGCTCCTATGTAGAAACCAGGACAGTATCATTTGATTACTTTCTGTTTCTTTTATGTCATCCTGGTTTCTTCATATTAACTGTTGTTACTGACAGTTTTTTTTTGCAACAGGCTTTAGAATACAATAGTATATTAACTTTTTTGTTAATAATTATTAATAAATAGTATTCTCATCTTTCAGTTTCGTTTAGATCAACTAGATATAACTAATAATAATTAAAAAATAATGACAACAACAAATGGCGGACACTCACAAGAAACAGTGAGCGCTGAAGAGCTAGAACGCAAACATTTCCAACACGTTATCAACGTGTTTATGGCTTACAAGAAATTCACTGTGGTACAAATCGAACGAAAACGAAAATGTTTGTTAAATCTACCAAAGCACCACCAAGCAATGATTCCTACACAATTCGAAAGGATCAAGCATTTGCATGAATGTATAGATACCAATCAATCGTTTCTATCCAAAATTGTTGAGTACACAAACGGTATGTTTGTGAATTCGAATCTGGAGGGTAGCGATGACGCGAGCCCGATAACGACCGATGATATCGACCGAGTTCGAACGACCATAAAACAATGCGTTCGTGATTGGTCAGTTGAGGGAGCAGAAGAACGAAATAATACTTACAAGTTGATTACCGATGAGCTGGTGAGATTGTTCCCTGATGCAGCAAACCGCAAGCAGATCGAAATTCTAGTACCCGGTGCCGGGCTAGGTCGTCTCATGCACGATGTTGCTCGCCTTGGTTTCTCTTGCCAGGGGAACGAGTTCAGTTTATACATGTTGTTTGCATCAAATTATATTTTAAACATGTGTGGTAGTCAGTCCACGGATACCATTCATCCGTGGTTGCACCAGACAGTCAATGTGGTTTCAAATGATGACCGAACACGTGGTGTAAGCATACCCGACATCAACCCACAGGATTTGGATGGCAATTGCAATTTCTCCATGGCTGCAGGTGATTTCTTAGAGGTTTACACTGAACCCAGTAGTTGGAATGTCGTGGCTATGTCCTTCTTCCTGGACACTGCCCACAATGTGATCGACTACATCGAAAGAGCGCATTATATTCTCAAACCTGGAGGCTATTTGATTCACTTAGGACCACTATTATATCATTTTGCTGACATGGAGAAAGAACAGTCTGTAGAATTGACGTATGATGAAATGAAACATGTCATGGTCAATCATTTCAATTTCAAGCTGATCAAAGAGGAACTTGACGTCAAATCTTCGTATATCCGTAACGTACGGTCCATGTTTACTGTCATCTATAACTGTGCTTTCCTGGTACTTCAAAAAGCCTCATGATCAAGTGTGATTATCATCAATAACTTGAAGCAAATAACAGCTTTTGTTGTTTCCTCTTTGATGTTTCGAAAGAGCACAACCTGTCAAGTGTGATGATGATTTATAGCGTTGAGCAATAGGCTATTCCACAAAAATAAAATTCATGGGGTTGAGGATAAGCTTTTTGTCATAATCTACCCCCGTGACATATTACATTTTTAACTCCCGGACAACAGTTTTACCCCTGGGTAAGCGTTAATTTGACCCCCGGACACCCAAATTTACCACTGGCACCAGCCGATCTATGTTACCCCCGGATAATATATCTTCCACCAATGAATTTTTTTCTGGAATAGCCCAATACAGCTTTGTAGGAAAATTTGGTCAGCTGCTCTTCATTTGGTTGGAGACGTAGATGGTAAGTATTTGCTAAAGCTTTCAGTGGTGGATACAGAAGTTACTTACCATTTTTCTGACGGAGAATGCTACTTACGTCCATATTCCTTATATGGAAATCAACACTCTGCATCAAAATGTCTGTAGATGGTAGATATTTGGGATTAGGTTTTTATATTTGCATACTGTATGTAACATTTTCATACATTTTTCAGTGGTGGATACAGAAGTTACTTAGAATTTTTCTGACGGAGAATGCTACTTACGTCCATATTCCTTATATGGAAATCAACATTCTGCGTCAAAATGTCTGTAGATGGTAGATATTTGGGATTAGGTTTTTATATTTGCATACAAGTTCTGTTTTTATATTTTATTATGTGTAAAACTCAATATAATATTTTCATTCATTGTAAAAATCAATTTAATAAACGTCTAATAAATATTTTGATATTTTTCAGTGTTTCCCCTTCTCTCAGACGTTAATGTCCGTTCATGATATGCAATACGTAATCTTTTCTACCAAAAAATCCAAAAAAGTTTTTCATAGTAAAGTCTCTTAAACGAGTTTGGAGAACGAAGCATCGAAACAAAAATTAGTCTCTTTTATTCAAGCAATTTTTAGAGACTT
>JAUJPO010086649.1:0-10082 GCA_032270745.1 Tiaropsis multicirrata | reverse complement strand
GTGTTTTGGGTTTTTTATGAAAACTTTATCAATAAATGAATGAAATATAATATTTCTCTCTTATCTTTTATTTTTCTATCCATTTATAAAAAAGTAAAAAGGCGCGCCAAAAATAAAAAGGGCGCGTAAGGCGCGCAGGGCGCGCAATTTAACAGACTCATTTGAACTCGGAGGTATATTTCTTTAATCTTGTATTTTACCATCGAGCATCGTAACGACTTTTTTTTCTTTTATTGATTCGGCACCTCGTGTAATTTAAGGAAATCCTTATTAAGCACCCCTGAATCTCATAGAACTGAGGCTTTCAAGTTCCCCAAAATAGATCTTGGATTGTTTAACAAAAATATATATACCCTTTGAAAGCAAAGGTCGCCTCTAAAATTTTGTTAAATTCCATTTTGTTTGTACCCCCCTGCCACCAGGGGGGCTGGTGCTATAGACTGGCTCTCCAGCTCACTTATCGGCGAGTTTGTATTTTCTGAAATCCCAACCAAAAAACAAAGAACAGTGTAACAAAGAACACTGGCAGTTGAGAAAGTTATGATTTTGACATACCCAATGGATTTTAACTCTCTTTTTTATTGTCATTTTATTGAAGATTTCCACCGGTTCAGTGAGAAGAGGGTCACTGCAGAGGTGTTAATCACCTGAAGATATTTTCAACGCCACTCACGCAAACCGCGGGGACTCCAGAGTAGGTTTGTATTTGGATTTCATGTGAAGTAGAATTACGTTCTGAAAAAGTATTCTGTCTGTAAAGAGCATAAAAATGTAAAGTAAAAGATATTATATTTTACCTGTTATTCATATCCACTCTTGTTTTCTCTGCAGAGAATAACTTCTGCCTCTTGAACGATTTTTTATGAAACCACAGATTTTCTCACTGAAAGACTAAAAAAACGGTAAAATTTGGTTGTGTAACCATGACTACTTTCTAAACACAAAAGATAACTTAGCGTTTATGGAACGCATAAGAAAAACTTTGTAAAAAAACATTAAAAAATTTCCCCCCATTGGAACACTACTTCTCTGGGTCAACAATATAAATTTAACAATTTAAAACATAAACAAACTTTATCGAAAGAGTTATTAACACTGCTTCACACAAACTATTTTCTTATGAGGGGAATGAATCTGTACCCCATGTATGTAGAGAATTTTCAAATTTTCAACAATGACTTAAAGTAATAATAATATAAGGAACAGTTCAGTCGGTTAGAAATTTTTATCGTCTAAAGTCTCAAATTACTCGGCGCTCTTATGTTCTCAAGAATGAACTCGAAGTCAGGTTTTTGTTCAGACTTATAGTATTTCAAATTTATAAAAGAAGTTTTACTTTTAACATCCTCGCACTGGAATTTAAAAAACAAACAGCCTATTGCAGTAAAAGTCTTTTAACGATACGATTTTAAAGATCTACTGGCAAACCAACTATTCAACTCAACGAAATATTTCGATAAAATAAATTGAAACTTCACCTATCCATTTAACACTTTCTTAACGACCGCCGAAACAAACACTGAACATAGAATAGATCAACAAGTAAGAAAGAAAGTTAACTCCAAGGTATATGATAGTCGCTTGTGAACCGCTTGACACTCCTTTGAGTTTAAGCTGTCGTTGAAAGGTGTCTTGAATTTACAGCACATCTGATGCACACACAGGCTTATCATTTTTCAATGTATTTCCGAATCCGAAGCAAGCGCAAATACTAAGTAAGCATGCAGAAAGTCCAATGTATCAATCCTACCTTCCAACAGCAACCTCGCCACTAAATCCCGTATTATCTGACAAACCTAAGTCAATGCAAAAGCTTACCTAACGAAAGCACCCTCTTCCGAGAGTCTACCTTCTCATACAAACACTAAATCTCATTGCATCAGATAATTTGCTCTTGCTACTGCAATAGAAAAGAAGGCTAAAGTGCTTTGTTTAAAAGTAAAGCATTATCATATAGTTGGGATGTTTGGACAACAGCACAAACCTACCACCCATCAAGGCTCATCCCTTAAATCCGCTTAATATTTTCCTATGCCAATTATTGTCTTTTGTGGTCCTTTTCCTTTTGTGGTCCAGACCACCTTTATTTGCATACTAGGGGGTAAAAAGGTTGTATGTTAGAGCTTTTCAAATCAGCTTAGCAAGGACTTTCTTTGGTGACACATGTTGACAAATTTGAAATAGTTCATTTATTGTAAAAATTGCGGTATTAAATTCTTTTCTTGTCTGATAATATTTTAATAAGAGATCATAATTAAAACAACATTATACAAAGCATTGATGGTATTAGCAAGACTTGACGAAAGCAAGTAATTAAAAGCTCCTCAGGTGATTTATGACAGAAATTATAAAAAACAGTAAAACAGATTACTTAGTTACCCGATCTCTCTTTGAAAATTTTTTTTCCTCTTTCAATTTTTCATATTTTGTAATTTTTTTTTGAAACACAAGAATATTCCACTTGAAAATATCTTTCCAAAGAGGGTTCGTTTTAGGATGACCAAAAAGTTTAAGAATATTCATCATGAAATCAAAAAAAGCATGTTGCGTTACTGAAGTTGAGAATAGCTCAAAGCTACATTATTAAATTTCCAGAAAAAAACACATTAACTTACTCTGTTCAAGTCATAATTTTGGAAAAGTTCCAGATCATCCATGTTTAAACCGTGTGTTAAATTATTTTTTTCCTCTAATATTATAAGAGGAAAAAGATCATTAAGACAAAAATAACCTTTTTAAGAGTGGTTACTGTACTTTAATTATTGTATTGTTTTAATTACTTTTTACTTTTAATATTTTTGATTTATAAATAATACTCTAGAAATACTTCTAGCGATAAAGATTTCTTTGGGAAAGAATCACATTAAAGTTTACGGTAGGAGATCTGAAAAATTATCATCATGGTAGACGCCGTTCAAAAGCATCTAAAGTTTTTGTCTGTAAAAAAAGATTGTCACTAAAAAAATGCAGTTATAATTATGTTTAAACATCGACAAAGGAATAAATGGACTTTCAACATCTATTGTTTCTTAGAAGTCATCCGCATTGCCGCAAAAGAATAAGAATAAATACGACATAGTTACATAACACCCGTCCGAATTCCGTCAAATTATATATTCATGGGTTTCTATGGGCGCCAATAAAACCTAAAAAGGTACTGCTGATAAACGAGATTATCTTAAAAAACTTCAAAATTCTTTTAAGCCTTCAAAATCCGACATAGCAGTTGGAAAACGAAAAATTGCTCTTTATTAACATTTTAAAATCGTCTTCCTAGCCTGAAATGAATTTTTTGTTGCTTAAAAAAATTTACTTGTTGAAGTTTAAAGATTGCGTGATAAAGAAATGAACGTTAGAATTCTGCACTCTCAGAAAATGATCTGCACTTTGAGGTTAAACTTTTAAACTTATCAGTCGGATTTTCTACTTAATGTCGGGAAAATTGATCCAGTCAATAATCTTATAGAGTATTGCAATCATCTATAAAAAATCAGAACAGTTGAGACTTTTTACGTTTTAGTTTTGCAGTTCTGAACAAATTAATCCCAAGTGACATCTCGCTTAATTTCATTATTTCTTTTTATGACCCATATACTTATTACCAATACGGATGGTTCAAAGAAACAAAAATTCAACAAAAGACGTTGAACGTCCATTTAAATTCACAAGTCCGTAATATTTCAGAACGAAGTTCCAGGTTTTGATTTTAATCTTTCGTCAAAATTTGAGCATAATTTAATGTCATACCATAACGGTACCGGTATTTTGTAGGTTTATGTCACGGTATTTCGGTATTTTTCCAAAAGTTTAATGGGGTTTCGGGATTTCACACCCTCGGATGCCATCCCCTGAAAACAGTTCATGGTAAATTTGCTTCATGCCCTAAATCGCCTGAGATTCGATAATTCATTAAACAATCAAGATCAAAAGGTCCGTAGACTTTTAGAAATTTGCTCGTTCCTTCAAAGTTGATGTACATAAGGTCAGCTATAATTGCTACCAGATGCCAACATACCACTTTCAAAAGCATTGAGTGGTACTGTGGTTTGCTGATTTTCTGCTACTTAAAGAAAAGTTTACATCAACCTTTTGACCTTGATTGAAAGTATTAAAGTCAGTTGCGAAAAGACTGTCAGTAAAAATCTCCTCCATGTAGAAACCAGGGCATTATATCACTTACTTACTTTTTGTTTCTTTTGTCCTATCCTGGTTTCTACATATGAACGGTTTTAACCGGTTTTTACTTTTTACTGACAATCTTTTTGCAACAGTCTTTAATATCAGGAATGATTACTATGTACAATTCTTTAAACAAAGAAAAATCATTAACGAATGAAAAAGGAGTCAGTGGAGGATGCAAAAGGGGAGGTATAGGTATGTAAGGAAAGCAGAGGCTATATAATCAACTCTCTCTTAATCAGGAAGTCAGTCTAATCACCTTTGTTACGTGAACACTTAATAGAAAAATGATGAAAACAAAGGAAAATACAAAGGAAATCATACTGGCTGCAAGGAGGTCTAATTACTTTGTTTTGTTTTTTTTCTTTTATGTTGATAATTATAGATATTCTTTGTACATTTACATTTATAATTCTTTCTTAACTTTCTTCTTCTTGATAATTTGATAGTAATTAAAGGCGGTGAAAAGACTCAATGTTCAAGTTGTTCTTGCTCTCTTCTAGATATAAAAGGTATTGGAAAATGTTGATTTTAAGTTTACATGCTTTGATATTTTTAATTCAACAATCGCACCAGATGGACAACAGTTCTTCAGTATTGTCAGCAGACGGGTAATTATATGTATTAAGGTTGCGGACCTGCCAATTTGAAACCACTCAAGTTTTCCAAAGTAAAGTCTATTAAACGAGTTTGGAGAAGGAAGCATCGAGACAAGCGATTTTTGTGAGACTTTGTACTAATAAGAAAGACGTGGTCACAAATTGGAGGATGAATTAAATATAAGTATTTCGTAAATCTTTTGACCTTTAGATGACGAATGACGTCCATTTTAACGACCTTCAGTCGTCTTTTAATTATCACTCAAAACCACATTTTGCATTTCTCACGAAATGTTCCCGTTGTTTTAGAGCGCTGAGATTAAGACTTTGAACTTAAATTTTCATAAAAAAAATAAGAAAATATTGTTGAAAACTTTCCAAAAAATTAGCGGTTGCTGGGTTTTATTCTGAAGTGACCATGACTTTTTTTCATAGACTAAAAATGTTTCATAGCTATCATTTTTCTTTGAACATAAAGGACATAGAATTTCGTATCTCCAGTGAAAAAGATCCGATTTCGATATCCCCATTTTATTTTATAGACATTTCCACCGATCCAGCAAGTACAGAACGTTTTTTCAACTTTGCTTCAACGCCCAGATAACATTTTGATGTTAAAACAACGATCCGTGCCTTCTGGTGTCGGTTGATATTCATCCATATGGTCTAAAGTGTCCCTCCTATAAAAAATTAATCTGGTCTTTATTCTTTTCCAGGGTGAATGTTTGTTCTCGCGAATACGTATTCCACGAGCCAAAAATGCAAGTGTTTTATGTACAACGAGCAGAAAACATCATTGGTAGTTGTTGTAATGTAGGAAAAAATGGAAAATGTTTGGATAAGGATCGATACTGCTCAAGAACAAGGTATCCTTCTTAACCCTGTCACCTATGGTGGTTTTTCGGGTCAAACTTTAACCGGCTGTATCTTCTGAACTATGAGTTTTCAGGAAGTCGTTCACCTACCATTGCATTAAAAGGAAGACAAAATTCTGAACAAGATAGGTTGGCTTCGGGCGCCGGATAACGCGAGTAAAACGTTCCACTAAAACGATCGCGCGAGACGTCGTAAAAAAGGCTATGATGTTTTTTGAAAATGTGCAAACCTCCAGTACGGAAAGGGTTGAGTCACACATGTCCAGATTTGGTGTACTCAAATAATATTCAGATAATATAGGGGTGAGGGAATTAGAAAGGGGTAACAGGTGACGGTATATAGCTATCTGTGGTAAAACGTGGAACAAATCTTTAAACGGTCTGGATCACTGGATTCGTTAAAACCATCCTCTTCAATAGGACAAACCATAAACCTTTTACAAATGTGTTTACTATTCTTGATTTCTCACAACGACCGCACCTAACTTTTCCTGTAGAATCACCAGAAAACATATGGCTAGAACGCCATGCCAGAGAACTATCAATTACAATACATGCTGCAATAGTACTGGACACACACAACATTGTTCTAACGTCCAAACAACGTTGGCGCTGACAACCTCAAGGCGTTGAAACAACGCCCAAACAACGTTGTCGACCAATAGTAGATGATTCATAGTATTTATAAATCTATTGAGGCAATTGACATAAGCTCTGGTGATTCTTCAGCAAGAGTTGGTTATCATTCTGAAATTTAAGAATAGTAGATATTTGTAAAAGGTTTACATCATGTTCTACAGAAAAAGACGGATTGACCTTTTCATAAATTACGTCACGACCAATGACTGCCTCGTTTTGAGTTGAGCGCTATGGTAACCGAATCCCAAGGGAGCTTATCAAAATTTGACTTCATTGATAGATGTGTCATTTTGAGTCTCGTGAGACATAATCACCTTGGTATTTGTATGAAAAGGTCTATTAGACAAACCCATTTGTTGTTTGTTATATGACAGCAAGAGAGTTGGTGATTCCTGACAACCTCGTTTCCAGGGTTCTTTCCACACCCCCTTTCACGTTTTTGATATGGCTCAACACATATTTTTTGACACGCCATACAAAAACGAAGAATAGCTTTTCTTTGCGCAGTACCGACACTATGATTAAAAAATCTGTGGAGGTCTAGTATAGAAGATACCCTGGGAGCGAGGTTGGGTGATTCCTGGTGAATGCATATATCTTTTATTGTTCTTTATTTTCAGGGTGTATACGATATCGGTATCGAAGTTACGTTTAAAGAAAAGATACAAAACCAAATATTATTGTTGTAAGGGATTTCAACAGGTGGAAGATTCGTGTGTCAAATGTAAGTCTCAAGACGGTGTGGCCTAGTGGTTAGAGTGTTCGCCTCCCGTTCGCAAGGTTGTGGGTTCAACCCCTAGCCGGCCGGGTCAGACCAAAGAATTGAAAACTGGTACTCACTGCTGCCCTGTTTGGCACACAGCATTAAGAGATATAGAACGATGGTAAGTGGAAAAATCCAGGAAAAGAAGTGAGGCCCTCCTCTACCCTCCTCTACGAAAAGGGGGCCTTCGGGTCGGGTCGGGTCGGGTCGCCCTCGACTGCGATCTCAAAATTATATTTCCTGTTTGCAGGCTTTACCTCTTAGTTTCGTGAAAAAAAAGGTCCTGGGATTTTTGTGGGAACTCGCAACGAGGTAATGTGAATCATTATATAGTGGTGAATCCACCTGGAGGGGGATTCATTGTGCTTTCAAATCTCTTTTTTTATCTCATTACGTAATCAAACAAATCTGGTACATCACTCTTGCTCGTGTTGTGATTGGTAAACCAGAAATCTTAGAAAAAGTATTGAGACTACACAAAGGCATTTATCAAAAGTTTCTGTAAAAAATCATGTAATTCTTATCCCGTCTTTTTAGATCCAAACTATCAAATGGGCGTCACGAAAAAGAAGTTTTATATTTTGTTGATGGTCGCCGCTATTATCGGTATAGCAACACTGATCGTTTTGTATTTATATAAATATAAACAATGCCGTCACGTGACTCTAAAATGTAGACGTAGTGCTGGTGGTACCATTGTTATAAAAGATAAAGCGTTAAATAAATTGCCGGCTGCCGACATGATGACCCATACGACGGTTGCTATAGGTGCTGATCGAATGTCTAGTTGAATCTTGGACTTCAGATTTAAAAGGACCATACATTATACATTAGAACCGAAAAACTTATAGCGATTTTTCGAATATTCGAAGACATGTAAAGACAAAAATAGAATAAATCTTCTCATTTTTTACACTCCTGTTCTTTCAATTTTCTGTTATTTACGTAAATTTGACATATACTTTTTTACACTCTGATTATTTATTATGTACATATATTTAAATAGTTTTTAAGATACAAAATATATTTTCTTTTTAGTTGTCCCCCGGCACGAGGGGGCCACTATAGCTTCATAGAATAAAAAAATATTCAGAAAAAACAACGGATCAGCTTTACCTGAATTAGATCTTGTTTCTTTATGAACAACGCACGGGTGCTAGTTAGTTCTTATCTCGTTCGCTGTTCTTTGTTTACAATGTAGGTATCTTTCAATCCTTCATCTTTCTTTCTCTGGCATTACAATAAAAAAGAAAAATTTTCAGATTTTTTTAATTCATATGGTAATTAAAGCTTTAATTACCTTCGATACTTGGGAGTTGAATTCCCCATACTGAAGATGTATTCTCAAAAGTAAAAAGTATAAAATTTGTTGCTGGACTTGTTTCACTTGATTCTTTTGAATGTTATATGAAGAACGAAATAAAAAAAAATGACTTTTAACATCAGTTATTTCTAGTATAATAATTACAATACGGTCCAATATTTTCAGTTTAATTTTTTAAGGAACTTTCTCCATGAAGTGATGAAAATAATTTGTTATCTGAAAAATATGCTTAGATAACGAACAATGATTATTGGGGATTGTGTTTTATTGGTTGCGGAGGCCCCCCAGCGGGTTTTCTCGATTTTTGCGAATGCGTGAATTTATTTTTTGCGTGAATGCGTGAATTCAAGCTCCTTGCGTGATGCGTTAATGGAAAATATTCGATGCTTGAATGCGTGAACTTTTTCCGATTTTTGCGAATGCGTAAATTTTGATTTCTTTGCATGCTGTGTGAGATCAGGTTCCTTGCGTGATGCGTGATTGGCGAACTTTCGATGGGTGAATCATCGAATCATCCCCGATTTCCCCGATCGGGATAAAATATTCCCCGATTTCGGAAAATCAGGATTGCTTGAATTGCTATCGTTTGGTGTAAGCTGGTATATTTCTTGACAACGAGCTTAAACTCAAATTGCTGCCTCTCTTTTTCGGCTTTTTGGGTCTGCTTGCTTTCTTCTTTCCTTTACTCCATTCATAAATGTCCGGATCAATGTAATCATTTCTGTTCACATTTTGTTGTTTGTAGTCTGCTGTCGGTTTTATATCATTGTTCTGACTATTGAATGTCATCAATTTGTTGGATTCTATCGAGTCGATTCGATTAAGCGCATTTAACGATTTCCCGATGCTGAATTCCCGCTTGTACGGCTGTCGGTTATTCGGTTTACTTTCTGATGTGTCATAACCGTGGTTTGAGTAGGTATATTTATCAGGAGCAAATGTAGTCAAAGTTTCTTGTCTTTCGTTGTTTTGTGCTGAGAATCTTGGCGAGGAAGTATATTTGGAGTAGATTTGCCGATCGACGGTAAAAATCTTTGATCCGTCCGGTTCTTCAAATAATTCCTCAACCGTCCGGGACGTTTTACGATGGTGTTTATACTTATTTGCAGTATTGTATGCCGATCGAACTTCATCTAATGAAATTTTTGGCACTTCTCCTGATTGCGGTTTGATTCCGTGTTCTGCGAAGTCCGCACCGATTAGCTCCTCTTCCGGTGTCATACGCAGCCCAAATATGAAGTTAGCCAGCAAAAGCTAAAAGGTAAGAATAATAGGGTCTGTTTGTCGCTTCCATCCAACACCAAAAAGTAAAAATTGCGCTCTCTGTAGAAACCAGGACAGTAAAGCTTATTTATTTGTTTTCTTTGTTTTGTTTTCTTTAGTATCATCCTGGTTTCTACATATTAATTGTTTCTTTGCAACAGACAAAAAACTGAAAGAACTATTCGCGTCCAAATCAGAAATATCAACTCGTAATTCAGACCCCGAAATAATGAAACGTATCCGTAAAAAGATTAGATATCGTGTACGGTATCTTAAAGATGAGCATTTTAAGCATGAAGCTGAAAAAGTGAACACATATGCGATTAACAGGGAAATCGAAAAACTGTTCGTGAAAGCAAAAATCCAAGAAACAACTCTCAGAGCCACAAATAACACTTGTCCAGTGGATAAACTACTTGACCATTTTAAAGCCCACTTCA
>JAUJPO010086638.1:0-10083 GCA_032270745.1 Tiaropsis multicirrata | reverse complement strand
TCGATGTCGTCGTCATTATTTCCAAGCGCCTGCATGAAAAATTTCATTGTTCTTTTTCCAACTTGCACAGCCTCTTTATTAGTTTTTCCACCTCCACATGAAGTAGTCATCCATTGAAGAAACTCTAGACCAATGCCTTCGTCGAGGGAAAAAGCAGGCTTCTTTGCCGTAAATGCCTTCTTTCTTTGTGGTTGGATTTCCTGGAACATATTTTCTTGTTTGACTTCGGGTTGTCGATCAAAAAAGAAGTACCATGGATGTTTGGTATTTATATGTTTACGTAATCCTCTAGAACTTTTGAAATCAGCATGCAAACAGACTTTCATTACGGGACAGGAAAACGAACCTTTGGTATTTGGTCGAATCTGGAGTTTTCTTCTTCCTTGAGCAGCACCATCCAGAGATTTCCAATCTACTATTAGATTGCGACTGACCTTCATAGCCAGACGAAGTGATGATATGAATGTTTTTTGTCCCTTTTATGTAGCATTTTCTTTAAAATAGGGTAAGGGGGTTCTATCTTTAATACGATTGGTTGTTTAAAAGTAAACAACAGAAAGAGCTTTTGTTCAACAAATAAAATTTGACATTGTTGGACCCCCATCGTTCTTTCAACCAATAAGGTCAAAGGCGCCAAAATGTTTCCCTAAATCAAATTGTTCCTTGAAAATTTTGCGCCAAGCATTGTCGCGATAATTTATAAAAGACCTTCGGTCATAAAACAGTTCCTTGTAAATTGAACAAAACAATAACTGTACAATAGGAATAAAACATTCTCTATTGTACGTAATGAATAATATCGATACTTTGAATAAGGAACAAAACATAATAATTTAAAAGGGCTCAAGTCATTCCTTCACAAAAGGAATGCTGAACCAAAGGTACTTTCACATTGATAGAGTGAACAAATGATTCCCTGGGTAACTAGTTGTTCCGTTTTAAAAATACAAAGGAACAGATCATTCTTTGGGGAATAAAGTGTTCGCTATAATTGTGTTCCTTACGCATTCCCTAAAATGAGGAATACTATAGAAAACAACTACATTAAGGTATTTGACTTTCAGAGTTTTATTATTCCTTAATTACACCCCTGTCACAGTGACTCGGTGGAAATCCTGTTTGTCCTTGGGGTTTAAAGATGAGATGTAAAATCCAGTGGAGTTGTCAAAGTCGAAATATTTTTGTGCTTTCCAAGTTCTAGTTTTCTTTTGTTCGAAAGGTTGGTGGAGAGGATACTTCAATGAGGATTTCAAAAATGTTTTTTCAATCCATCAACTTTTTTCCAGTGGAGAATAAGCTAGTATTTCACCAGAGGATAGTTTTTCGGACCTTTTACCGAGGTATGGGAGTGTACAATAGTAGACAATATAATGAATTATAAATTTTTGCGGCTCCATATTTTATCAATAAGTTTTAGATTATTATTTTAGTATTTTCAATCAATAAGTTTTTGGACTACGTTTATTGATATTACATATATTCTTTTGTGCTAAATCGAAATGAAGACCCAGGGTTGCTTCTCTAAGAAGGTAAATTGTTCCACCTGAAAAGAACACCCATGTGTCTGTATGTGACCCACTGAGATCCTCCCCACTCCACTGGCCACCCGAATAGAAAAAACGTTTTTCGCCGCAGTGGAGAAAAACTATTTTGCTCGAATATTCTTTAGATTTATCAATTTTACAAAACTAATAGACAAAATAAACCACTGCTGAAGAAAAGAACGACTGATAATGATTTGGTTTGCGATTTCAAGAAATGTCAAAAACTTTTAACCGACACTGCTTGGCAATTTTTTTTTGCCATCAATTTTTTGTCCTTGTCTCTGGAGTTTCATACAGTGTAGTAACTCTTACTTTCTTTGAACCCTTAGATCCTCATCGAAAAAAATAGAGTTCGAAATGTTGAAATTTTGGATTCTTTTATTTTTGTTTCCACCCCATTCCCCTTCTTTTCTTTTGAAATATTTGAAATTCTTTTGCATTTGTTTGCATTGTTTTCACCGCTCTCCTCTGACAATACACGGCAATATACAGTATCGAATGTTTCAACAAAATCAAAACAAAAAAAAGACATTGCAGCGTCAAAACATTAGACAGAAACTATCGCGCTCTTGTCTTTTTAGAATTGAAAATGAGGAAGTGAACAGTACTCGGTTAATTACAATTTTCTTTTTCTTGTTACTCGTGATTCATCGTTAATTGTACTCCAAAACGTGCGATTAGTAGTACTAATGAGCAATTATTCAAGGTTATGAAATTTTGATGACAATAACAGTGTTTTTTTTATTAAAATAGAAAGTTTTGAAATACTTGTGTGTTATGATACGCTGATACGCTGGCAAATTGCCTGTTTATATACATTATACAGAAAAGTACCAAATACCGGCAGGGTGATTGAATTTCTTTGGTCATTTTTCACTTTATGGTTTGAGATATTAGGAGAGAGTATCAGCCAAATCTTTAGAGCCAATCACGAGAAATCTTTCTGGGCTGTGAAATACAAACCCAAGATCAGATTGTTTTTCTTTTTCTTTTTGGAATAGACTTTAGGGTGAAAGTGTTTCGTGCTCTTTATCTTTTTGCTCTGCTTTTTTTTTGCCTTGTTGGGCATAGAGGAAAACAGCTGCATGTTAAAACTGTATTTCTTTCTTATATTCTAAGTTAGATTTAGTAGTAGATTTTAGACTTTGACATTAAAGATTTTTGTAGCTGAGATGTACAGTATGTATGCTATCTGTCCATGTGTAGAAATTGTTAGCACTGGCTAAGGACACTTACCTTCCTTTTGATACTGTTAAGATTGGAGGGTGCGTGGCGTAACCGATACAGTGGTGACAGCTATTTAGTCCTGCTGTTAGTCCATGTAGGTACTTCTCTCTCCAGTACTTCTTGCTAGTCCAAGACTTACATTTGATTAAGCATAGCATGATTAAATAACTTATGTACTCAATATTTTCAATCCTGTCTGAGAGTGTCAATTCACCCCTTCCCGGTCCTTAGATCCTCACCGATTTTCAGCACGTAAACTTTGAAAGGTTTGGTAGTTTACGGATTAAAAGACACGACTAACCTGCAAAAATAGGTATTAACCGTAAATATTTTCTAATTAACCTCGATCATATAAAATCAGCTTGAGCTGTCTCCTTTCGTCTTGTTAAGTTGTACTTTAACGATACAAGCGTGCAAAAAATTTGATAATATATTTCATATTAAAAGATTAAATGATATAATTCAACGGATGGTTGTCAAAGCAATGATACCATGGCAACCCCAACTGTTGAGCAGCTTTTGAATAATTTGGCGCCCAAGGTTATTGACCATAACAAATGCACTACTCGTTCAATTTACAAAATAATTTCACAACCACTTCAAAAGAAGAGACGACTCACCCATCAAGATAAACAATGGTTTAATCTTGGTAATGGCCAATCATTTAACGATCCTATCGCCGCAGCAGAGTATCTTCTCCAGCGAGAATATGGCGAGTCTTTCCTTTTCAAACCAGATTTTCATAAACCGATCTTCATTCCAGATGAATTCACGTCCAATCAGTACTGTAAAGACTCCACAGCATTATTGGATTTCAACATTGAACAAGAAATGGAAAAAACACTTCTTAACCTTAATGAAGCGTCTCCGGACTTCTGGTTTACAGCCGAGCTTGAATCATTTCTCAAAACACAACAAACGAGTGCTGAGATTGACCAAAAGGAATTCGAAAAGTGGATTCTAAAGATCAAAGTGATCTATCTGATGATGAAAGAGATTCAACCACAAAACTTACCATCAAATTTACCAACGAAAACACCTGCCGACTTCATCAAAGATTGCATCAACAAGTTGAAAGCGAATATATCGACCTCTAATCTTATAAGCATTTTTTCTAATAAAAAGAGTTATAGGAAGATTGCCATGGAGGTTAAGAAATCACCTCCTGAAGATTCTAGATTGAGATGGCTCTTCAATTTGCAATTTGCAGACCGTGGGGAAAAAGCAGAACGTTTTCTTTTCGATGAACTGTATTCTCTAGAAGGCGATGACATGCTCAAAGAAACTGTCATTCTATCATCGGTCAACTTCTTGACTGACTTTGACAACAAACACCATCAAGAATTCGACTATCTCATTTTCTCTTGGACACGAAAGCTAATCATTGGCGTTGAAGTGAAACGACAACTCAATGATACCAGAGCCTTCGAGCAATTGGATAAATATCACTCGATATTCGAGGAAAAACTCAGTGATCAACTCGGACCAGGCTGGCATTTCTTCCCTGTAATCTACGTCGAGAAAGAAGATAGTACTCGGCCGCCTACTGATCATTATATCAATATGAATACGGACATCAAAGAATGGCTGTCTGATGTCATGAAATTATTCCCAGAAAACCTGAATCCTCAGTCTGTGGAGCAGTTGAAAAAAGTGCTTCAGTTGATCGTGTTTACAATCCATATATCCAAAAAGGACCAGCCAAGACCCATAACTTCGTCATACTGGGTTGACTATGTTTGCGATGTAGTTGATTCTTTATCAAATGCTCACAACATAGTCTTTTATTCTCAGCAACAACTTCCATTGATGAGTTCAAACGATCCCAGTTGCAATAAAGTGTTCTTTTTGGCTGGTTTTGGGACAGGGAAAACATTTTTGCTCCAAGAAAAAGCGATATTGTTGAGCAAAATTGACAAATACAAAGATGGAATTTATTATGTTGTATGCAATGGGAAGAGGCTGCATTATTTTGAACGGAAACATGAACTTGAACAATATGGTATCAAAGTTATTTGTGAAATGGTAAGTACCGTTTTTCCTCTATTTAGCGCCTCCCTCTAAAGAGCGCCGAACCTAAAATTTGAAATTTTCAAAGATCGCCGCACCTTCTAAAAACGGCGTTTTTTAGAAAGAAATGAAAAAAAACCAGACCAGAGTTTTATTTGAATTTTATAGTTTTTTGTTAGTAAATTCTTCCACATCTAATTCTAAATACGTCTTCACGAACTAATCGGACTTTGTCAAACTTAATCGAACTTTGTTGAACTTAATCAAACTTTGTCAGGCGATTAAAATCCAATGAAGTCGATAGTCAAACTTTAATTGAATTCTTACAATTTTTTTAAACCTATAAATAAACAGCAAAGAAAATGAATTGAAGGTTTTACTAAGTATAGCAGCCGATAGAAGATTGATTGATCCTTCCCAATATGATTGATCCACAATACATTTTCAACTTTGGAATGGATAAATAAAAATCCAACCAATCAAATTAAAATTCAAACACTCAAATGGATGTTATTTCGTATCCTAAAGATTAGGTACCTAAATCACGTTTTTAGCTGGAATCGATATTTTTTAGCGCCTCGCTGCTTTACAACTGAAGAGACAACGATTATAGCCTGTAAATGCAAATTACGGCAGGACTTCGGCTAGTAAGATGGGTTACACCCCCACAAACAGACACGGGCACGGTGCTCTTTACTATTATCGTACCCCCCTTTAAAATAGGGTATGACTTTGAGGTAAAATTTTCGAAAGACGAATTTTTTGAGAATAAAAATCCCAATTTATTTACTTCAAAAATAAGTAAAAAACACACATATATTTTAAGGTATTACATCATATATGATTTATGATGTTTTCTTTGAAAGTCGTAGTTTTGTGACATTTCTTTACCTTTTTCTTCTAGAAAGATGCAGTCAAGAACAACAATCCAAAAGACTTATCACATATTAAAGCGATTTTCTTTGATGAATGGGATGAAATTGTAGAAAGAGATATATTTTCCTTCTCAGGACATATCGTAAAAAAATTAAGACAGCGGTTACTAGTTGAAATCCCAATATGTTGGGTTGCTCCAAGTTGTTCACATCGAGCTAGAGATTGTTCAATCTATGTTCGTCAAAATCACTTGACAGATTTCAAAGTTGTTACATTAAATTTAAATTTTAGAAACACGAAGGAAATAGCAAATAAAGCTTTGAGTGTTGCTGAGAAAACGTTTTTCAAATACGCTAACGGTTTATCAAAGCCCCCTTCTATTCATCCTAATGGTCGCAAGACTGACTATGTAACATCCATTGATGAAGCAATATTTAGAACCCGTTTACTAACGAAAAAAGGGATTCTCCTGGTTTGGGACAACCTTGTCAACCTTCAAACAAAGGAAAAAGTAAAATTTTACCACAAGGATCGAAATAATTTCGCCGATACGGACAACCCAATTGATTTTTTGATTGAAGGAAATGTGCTCGTTACATCACGAAACTACATATCAGGTTTCGAATGGCCAGTAGTAGTTTACCAACTTGATGAAAAGAATGAAGAATATATTGAGACGCACGAATGTAATATTGTTACGAGATGCACCAGTATGCTTTTTGTTGTTGGAGAAAACATCACTTCGAATGCGATATCTTTACCATTTACTCAAATTCTCAGCGTGTTAGATATTTCTACTACAGATAATAACCTTCTTGAAAGATTTAAAATATATTTTAAGAAATACATCTTCGATCATCTTAAGTGTTTCAATCGACGTGAATGGCTGCAAAATCTTTCACCCATTTTGAAAGAGACAATCGAACAAATTTCGCAAATTAAAGATGAAGCGATACCCTTTTCGCTGCTGCAAAAGCTTTTGCTTTTTCTTCTTACAGATCTTTTGAAAGGGGAAGATTTGGCTATTTCATTTGCAATGCGTTCCTGGTTCATAGATTTTGTTGAAAGGGGATACTATACTTGGATCGAGAAATGTTTTAATTTTGATCGTCAACTTGAAACTTGCAAAGAGAAGAGTGAGGAAATCAAATTTTTATTGGAAAGTAGAATTCAAGAATAGATAGAATCCTTGTATCGAAACCGTAATTCGATTTTCGTTCCCAAATTGAAACGAAAATTGAATTTTTTTTCAATTCTTGAATTTATTTAGTGAAATAAAATCGAAAAACAAGCCGTTTTTCCTCTTCTGATTTGAACTTGAAAATTGAATTCAAACCTCTGTTTTAGTTTAGACGCCCTCCTTCTCTGGGTATAACAGAACCATTATCCTCTGGTAGCAGTTATCACTTTCTTTGCTTCTAAACTGCCACTCAAATTTTGATTTCAATAGATAAAATGAAAATTGGAAAAACTTTGATTTTCCATTTTCACTCTAAAACAAAAAGGACGCCTCTGTAGCTACGCCCTTTTCCAGCAAAAAAATCTGAATTCAAACTGGGATCTTCTTTTAGCCAGTACATCAGCCAGTTGAGACGTTTTTTGTTTTAATTAAAGTTATTAACGGATCATAAATCAAACAGAATGTTTAATAATTTCTTATTTTTTGTGAGCACTATTTTCTTTTGACTTGACAGTGCACCTATACAGGGAGCACTGTTGGATTAATATAATGACGGTATGTGGCTTTCAAAATGACACTCTTGCAGTGGTGCAAAGTCAATAAAAAAAAAATTCAACCCCTTTATACATACCCTTACAGGTGCATTTCTCCCTTTGCAGGGCACCAAAAAGTACATTTCCTGGACCTAAATCAACCTACTCTTAAGGGTCACGGAGTAAGAGGGGGGAGGGTAGAGGATAAACAGAACGTACAGAGAACAAATCAGAAAAGAACAAGAGCGTGCCACACATTCTGTCGGTCTTTTACGATAGTAAATGTTTCTACATCTGAGGCTAGTTCTAACGAGAATAAGATATAGGTGGGTAAAGATAAATCATCACATAATCACTAAAAGGTTTTGAACATTCATTTTTGATATGCGTTTAAAGAAGCTGTATCAGCAAAAATTCAAACCACAACACATTCGAAGACAGTTTTTACGTGAGATTGAACTATTTCTTTAAAATCTGCTTAACCAGCAACTATTCAAGATCTTCAGGAACACTCTTATTGAGTAAAGCAGTAAAATTAGGTAAAATTTGACTGGTACTGGCTGGTCCCTTGTCTCGTTGGACATGTCAGAGGTCTTTTGAATTTGGTGTGAAAATTAAAAAACAGTGTTCTTCCATTTTTATTCTCTTTTTTTAAATAGAAAATTGAGTGGTAGTTTTGATGTTTAGATACAAAGAAAGCGATTGCTGCTATTATAGAAGGATGGTTCTGTCGTACCCGGAGAAGGAGGGTGCCCAAACTATCTTTAACTGTCCCTAAAAACCAGAGGTTTGAATTCAATTTTCAAGTTCAAATCGGAAAACGAAAAATGGCTTGTTTTTCGATTTTATTTCACTAAATGAATTCAGAAAATGAAAAATAAATAAATTCTCGTTTTATTTCAATTTGGGAATGGAAATCGAATTACGGTTTCGATACACGGATTCATCAGGCAAGGAAAAACCTTATCCGTAACCTACCTTAACTTAATTTGTTAAAACGTTGCAGAATAAAATAAAATAATCATTTAAATTTGTATTTGAAAATAAAAATCGACATAAAATGTGAAATTATAAAAGAATCTATTTGGTAAATATCGGCTAATAGTAATGTGCGAAATTTCATTTCCCATTCCGCAGATTACTAACCTACAGAATATTAAAATTGAACTCCCGATGACGTTATCAAGCGAACCTCAAATTTTGCACGCAAATTTGCAAAGTTTACAGTCATGAAACGTACTGGTTCTTGAGATATGGTGATTTGGCATTTGCCTAGAAAGACAGATAAAGGCAATACTATTACTCGACTCAACGTTTTTATGCCTAACTCTCGTCAACAGTGCCATCAGTACTTGAAATCATGGAAAAATTGCGTCTAAAGGACATCAAGACGTGAGCAAATTTTCCGGAACGAGATTCCGCAAATTATTATAAGGACTATAAGTCGTAAATATAAAATAATATATCACCAAAATTAGTTACTCTATGGCATTAAAAAGCATTTCCCCTTCAGTTCTTAAGTTTGTTGGAACAAAACAAAAAACTAAACAAACAAATATCTAGAAACAAACAAAGGAAAACAAATAAAAACATCGGTAGATGAAAGTCTAGATCAAGACAAGACAAAGATCGTCCTATGCTCCGAATTCTGTGAAATGATAACATTTCTAGAAGCATCTTCCATGATTGGAGAAGAAGCTCACTCTAGACTATTTTGAAAGAAATGACTCAACACAAATGACTTAACACGGTCATATTCCAAATAACAAACCTCCTAGCATAACGTGATGTTGACAAAGTCACAGAAAGCACAACAACGTATGACTCTAAAGTACACCACAGTAAATTAAAAATCTGAAAGGACGTGTGAAAGTGTTTGGAGTGAAGGATATGTTCGAGAGATGGAAGTTCGAGCAATGAAGTTACAGGAACTCTACTCTAGCCGCTGATGGTTTTGGAAATTTATGAAGAAAATCTAATAGAAATACACATTTAAATATATTTATGAAATTCCCTACATAAAGCAAGGGTAAAGATTCGTTATAATTTGTGCATTTTTAAGTCACTAATAATATCAATCGGGTACACAAGCAACCGAGAGTACGCCAGGCTAAAATATCTACTTTTGTCGAACGATTGAGTATGAAGTTGAGTATAAAGTCTACAAATCACGTGGATTGGTATCCTAGTGTCCATGGCAATCAAATCATGGCAATCGAGTCATGGTAATCAAGTGCAACGTTTACGATATATGAGTTATGTCTCATTCCAACAACTGTGATGACGAACCTGTGAAAGAAGAATATAATTCTTTTATTAATTTCGCCTAGCGAAAGTATTACGATCGTCTTCTGCGGCGGCGGGTCGTGGATTGGAAGATTTTTGACCATTTTTGACCACCCGCCCGTACCGCGCTAACTTCTCAATGTTCTCGAAACTTCTAGAAAACACTCCACTATCAACACAATCGATAGCTTTTTGCAATCGATAAGTAATCGATGGCTTGGATATCGATTGTTTCCAATATATATTAGATAATTGATTCTCAGGATTTTTTTAAGACGACCTTGATTTATATCGTTCCATTGATTGGAATCAACTTATTGATCAATTACATCGATAAGTAATCAATAGGTTAAAGTGTAGCTAATCAATGACTACAGTAATTGATACTCAGGATTTTTGTGTCACTGGATTACCTATCGATTATCGG
>JAUJPO010086627.1:0-10084 GCA_032270745.1 Tiaropsis multicirrata | reverse complement strand
CAACACATGACAGTTTTATTTTCAGAGCATCAAACATCAAAGCTCATCTTGATGTCAATAACCTTGCTATCGAAGATTGGCTGATACTCGGAGATTCAGGCTATCCTCTTTCCAGTTACCTTCCGACCCCCTTTGATAACCCAGTCACTCGTTAACAAAGAAGATTCAATAGCAGCCGGAAATGTGCATGAAATTCAATTGAGAGAAGTTTTGGTCAAGTAAAAAGGAGATTCCCTGCTTTAATGTTTGGTCTTTGTGTGGACCCAGTCAAAGCATGTTAAATCATTGGATCTTGTTTTATACTGCATAACATTGCAATTATGTTAAATGAAGAACCTTTTGATGATGAAGAATTTGAAGCTGAACCGTATCGTGGAAATCAGGCGCTTTACAGAAATCGAGACACAGTACGAGATCATATTGCAAACACTTTTTTTAAGACGGGTAACACACAGACACTCTTTCATTTTATAGTTATTTTACAGTTCTAGGTATTCATTTTTTTAACTAAATAAATATTAAATATAGTTTATACTGTAATACAATAGTATTTTAATTTGATGACATAAAAATTCACAAAGGTTCAACAAAACAAATCCACCACAAACAACCATTTACTCTCTAATTAATTTTATGTTCGTTTGTTTTGATTTTGAAGGGAATATTTGTGGAATTTCTTTTCAAGCATTCAAAACTATTGTTCAATTTTCTCGGCCCACTTCTAATAGCGCGTTTAATTACAAATTTCTTTTGTTATCCTTTGCTAGAGGAATAGGTACGAAAATGAAACAAAAGAATTCCTGTTGAAAGAAAAAAAACAAGAATAGGCTTGTTCGACAAAAAAGACAAAAGAAAATGAACTTTGGAATGCGTCTATTCTATTAAACATTCAAAAACCTTTTGTTATTTTTTTCCTTCAAATCTCTCATTCTTTTGAGAGATCGAGAAAATAAAAACGAAATCAGAGCAGAAAGAGATGTGCATGTGGTATGTTAGTCAGGGGCTGGATCAGGATAACCTATACATGGCGTATGAACAACATTTTTTTGCTGAAATCGATAGTTTGGACCTTAAGGATCATTTTAAGCCTTAGTGCCATTTTTCTAAGGTTGAGCATTTTTAAATATGGCGGATTTTTCAAAATGGAACACTTTTCTTAATATAACACTTTCCACAATCAATATAACGCTTTCAATGATATACGACTTTCCATATTACAACTTTCCTTAACATACCGGGTGACCAACAAAAAAAGGTTAAGTGTTTGATGCTCTCGTAGAGCCGAACAAATGGTTTTCAAATTACTGTATTTATTTCATTCGATAGAGAAAAGTTTAAATTTTGAGGTGTAACTTTTTTAACTTGGTTCAGTACAGCCCTGTGAATTCAGGTCGGCATTCGGAAATGCAGACGTAAAAGCCGTCCCAACTTTAACTGAAGTAAGATTAACAAGTGTCTGGTTTTCCTGAGACACAAAACGCGGAAATTGTACTTATAAATAAATTGATGCGCGCGGACGGGAAATATTCTTAAAAAGAAAACGCTACGGCAATGAGGTTTCAAAAATCCGACTAGGACCAAACGGCGCTTTTAGTGATTTTGCTCTACGAAAAACCTAAGCCTAACCATCCATCTTATGAGGTGATGTGCCGTATGAATGAACATTTGTGGTTTTTCTTCCTTTTCTCAGAAGATCCTACGCCAAAAGAGAGGGGCGCTGTTGAAAACTGACTTTAGTGAAAACTGTAAACAAACAAAAAGATTCCAAGAATTTCAGAAGATGATTTTTTGAAAAAGCCTAATTTAGAACATATCAAGCGATATCGTCTTGTTTCGTTTTCTCTTTTTTTAACATCTACGGTACAGTGAAGAGAGAGAATTTTTTAGTGGATGATAAAACAAATATACGACTATGATGATCGAATATCATTTATTCGTTTATTAGAACCTTTCTCGACGCTAAACGATAGGTAAAACAACAAAGGAAAATTGTTAAACACAGAGACAAGCTTTACCTGGTTTTATGTTTTTGTTAAAACTCCTCATCATTATTAATCTTTTGTGGTTTTAGGTCAAAATTTTGGCATTTTTCTGAAGTCTTTACTATAGATGAAGTATATTATTACTATTATAAAGAATTACAGGTATAGGCACACAAGGGCCTCTCGCTGATCTTGTTTAACAATAACTTTGGCTTAAAAATCTTTTTTAGGTAAAGTCCGTCCCGTGGACTTCCTCGTACTCTTCACACATAGTCATTATGCGACTCTGTTTGATTTCTTTCGTCTGCTTTCTTCTTCCATTCTTTTATTAGGTCTCTTTCCATTTTTGTCATATCGTCCGTAATGCTAATATTGGAGTACTTTTGATGCTGTTTTGATTCCGTCAATCTCCTTACAAATTTGTAATTTTCATGAGTGTCTGTAAGTATGACTTTTGATTGGTCGTGGACTTTTTTGTTTAGATCTTTCGCTATGAGACAGCAGTCTATACATACATATTTTCGATAACCTTTAGTCATAAACATTTGTAATTGATATGTCGGTAGTCCGGTGCATGCATAGATAGTGCAGTGTTCGTAGACATTTATGGCATTCGAGTCTCATTTTATCGTTATCATTCGTACAATTGTGTTCCGTACATTGATTTGTGTCGTTTGAACCTTCATCAGAAAACCGGATTTTACCAGGTGATGCCATGTTTAGGTGAAATTTGTTTTTTTCGTTATTTTAATGTTTTAATTCACTGCTTCATCCCAGGTTTTAGGTGATATAACCAAGATTTTGACCTATATGACAACATATTTCATGTGTTTATGTCTGTATGTTGACAAGTTTTACTTCTCTTCACTTCACAAGTATTTTTTATTAACAAACATTATGTGTTTTAGATACCTTGACACTTTATTTTCACATTTCCCCAGTAAAAGGCCAGTCTTATTAAAATCTTACTTTTTGAAAAAGCTTATCAGAAGTGGGGCTATTGTAAGTACGTAGTGGGTAAATATGGAACTGGAAAGGATTACAAAATATTTAGAAAACTTTGATAAAGGTATAATTATGAGATCCTTTCTGAAAACCAGTAAAACAAGTAGAAAGTTTTAAGGTGGATATGAGTTGAAATAACAAAAATGAATACGAAAAGTGAAATTATTTTAGCATGCTGATTATTTTTTCTAAAAATGCATGTTTTTAGATACTTAATAAAAAGAAATTGGCATGTTGGTTTTGTATGTTCTTGCAATTATTGCTTTGTACGGCCTCTATATTATTGTCGCTAAATACTACAAACGTACTTTGGATGCTCAAAATGAGGTAATTTTAAAGCCAATGATTAAGAAATTACTGCTTGTTACTTCACATCCAGACGATGAGGTCATGTTTTTTTCTCCTTCCATTTTTAATCTGGTGGAGCTGTTTGGAAAAGAAAATATATATTTGCTTTGTTTATCGAATGGAAATTTTGACGGAAAAGGGAAAAAAAGGGAGAAAGAATTGGTTGCTTGCTGTAAACAGCTTGGTATCTCACCATCAAACATGGCTATCGTCAATAACGAAAAATTCCAAGATGACCCAAAGGTCAGTTGGGACAAAATTGAGCTGAGCAATTTGATTCAACAGTGTGCGCAGAAATTTGGAGTTGATTGTTTATTATCTTTTGATGCTTATGGAGTCTCTGGTCATCAGAATCACAAGGATCTACATCGCTCAATTGTCACGCTAAAGCAGTTTGTACGCCTCATTTTAATTGATGTTAGCATCATCCGCAAATATAGCTCAGTGTTTGATGTGTTTTTCACCTCTGTTGCAAGTTATTTTTCTACCGACCCATCACATGTTATGTTCTTGAATTCACCGTTAAAGGTTTTGCAATCTTACATGGCAATGCATTGTCACAAAAGCCAATTCACGTGGTTCCGCAAGCTTTATTTTCTTTACTCCAGATATTTGTTATTGAATCAAATCAGAATCATTGCTAAAGGAAAATGAAGCAAACTGGGGTTTTCTTCATTTTAGTTACACTGAACATTTTACAAATTTCTGTCATCTTTATTAATAATGTGTTGCTGATTTTATTGGAGACTTTTTTTAAATTTTCTACAGCCAAGTTTCAAAAAGTTTCAAAGCTGAGAAGTAAAGATATCTATTATACCATTTTTGTTCATAATTTTTTGACACTAAAATTTCTAGAAATTGATACTCAAATTATAACATATTATAAATTATAAATAGAAAAAACGCAGTGTAAAATGTTTGTATAATTTTTATATTGGATATGTTGTTGAACGTATTTTTCAAGGTGATACTTCCATTCAAGACCTACTACAATATCTGACTTTATTTAGCAAAAAAAGGAATAGCATCTTACGCTTTTTAAAGTAATTTAAAAAGCTCCAAAATTTTGATCTGAAGAAAGTATTAAAAGTCCAATGGATTTTAAGATAACCTTACTTATCAGTAGCAAGCATATATATTTTGTACAGTAATTTTTTGTTTAGCCTATAGATTTCTAAGGATACAATCACTTTTAAAACCAAACCAAACTTTGGTCTTGTGAAAGCTCTCTTTGTAATTTTATGTATTTTTGTTGTAAATATGCCCATTTATAAACTGCATTTTTGGAATATATTATTATATGGATTTTTTAAATAATTTTTAGATGAATAATATATGTTTTGTTGTCATAACCGTAGTTTAAATTTAAAAAAAAGTTTAAAGTTAAAAAGCAAAAAACTAATAAGCTAATAACCTTGTTTATTTCCTGTTTGCAATCCAAAAAGTGTTTTCTCATACTGTCTCTGTGACATCAGCCAGTTGCCTCATAACATTTTTCAACGCGGTCCCAACGGTGATGTGACCGGTTACAGAAACAGATTCAGACACACATTGAATTTTTAGATTCTGCTTATACTGTAGCGAAATAAATCAAACAGTGAGAAATTCTCTGAGGAATCTCATAAATGTGTTTAATATTTTTTATCCATGAACATTTATTCATTTCAGAGTAACATATATAAAACATAAAACACCAAAAAAAAAAAAAAAATGTATTTAATACAGACTTTACTTATGATGTTATCCCAAATACACCACTTTAATGCTTTTAATGTGGACTCCATGAAAACAATGACATTATCTCAGAACTACAAATCAATGCAAGTACAATTTTGGCAACATTACAGTTCTATTATTGTACAATCACACACACAGTACCGCAACAACACACTATCATACAACTCACACACCGAGTACGGCCAAAGTTATCAGTCTATGAATTCAGGGCTCATCCAAAGGGTTGAAGAGTCGTATTACAGTCAGCAATTTGAAGTGTATGTCAAGAGCAGTAAAGCAGAGATGGTCAGTGCTTTGTTGCTGGCAGTACCCGTCCAAACCTTATACCCAATACCAGGAGGATGTTGTTTAACTTGTGCTTTGGATAACGACCCTAATCTTCACATCCAATACGATGAATTCAAAACCGGAGTTCGTTTCGGTAGAGCTAGCAAATACTATCTTTCACAATCTGTACCAGACTGTGACAGCTCTGAGGAACCAGCCACATACGATTTAGTCTATCACGTTTATTATTATTACATCAACCAAAATGATTATGAAGAAGAAGCACTCTTTAAAGCTTTGTATGCCATGTCGACACCTAGTCGAATACAATCTAATGGTATCAAATTAACAACAATAACATCACAGGAATCACTATCAGTTGATATTGAGACAGTGTTTGCGCAAGGAATCGTCTTAAACATCATTGTCAGTGATTCTAGCTCTGGAACCAATTTGGAGACAGCCTATGTACCAGCTGCTGTTTACGCCTGTAATTTCACAGCAGCGGAAGATTCACCAGATAATTGTCACACCAGAGGATCGACAACTGTGCTGATATTTTGTGTCGCTTTTGCTGTGGTTGGTTTTGTCTTATGTGTGGCTGGTTTCAATTGCTTTCGCATGTTTGTGTTGTCAAGTGGTGTGGCTTTTTATTGGTTCATTATTTTTATTGTCATGTCCAGATACTTGAATCCGAAGGAGGAAAGTCGCCAAGATACTCTCATGGTTTCATTCTTATTGTCCATTGTCGGTGGTGGATTCACCTTGTTCCTGTATGGTTTTGAAAAATGTTTTTATTTGGTGTTTCATAAAACTTGCTTGGTATTTGGAATGTTTTTGTCTGCTATCATTTTCTACACACCGTTTGGTTATTTTGAAATCTGGAACAAAGATTACCGATTCTTATTGATGTTTGCTTGTTTTGCGCTCTTCTTCAGCATGGTATGTTTGTTTGTACCCAAAGCAGCATGTTATTTAAGCTCAAGTTTAATCGGATCATATGCAGTCATCATGGTGCCTAATTATTATCTTCGAGGCAATATGCAGTATATTGTTTTAACTATCGTCAATCGTATCACCGTCCCCAAGTTTGGATATCTTTATCTCCGCCGACCGTTCGACCAAGTAGAATACATTCTTACAGGTGTTTGGGGAGGACTTTTCGTTCTCGGTTGCATTATCCAATATTGTACCACAAAGGATCAGGAGTTCAGATACTCGGGTAAACAATTACGTCATAAAGTGTGGTCCAAATTAGGCGAAAGTGTTAACCTTAGCAAAAAGAAGCAAGCCAGGAAACAGAAAAATATTCGCCGCCCAGTACAAGCACGCCAATATCAACGTTCTCCGCCCCCACAAGAGGAAATCACGCCCTTGCTGGCAGATGATCATTTGCAACCCAACTTTGGTGGTTATGGTGGTTTTGATGAGCCACCCCAACAGGTTGTAGAGCATTATCCAGACCATCACCAACCACTTTTACATCAACCATTATTTGTTGGATATGTCTCATCAACCATGGAGCCTCAGCAATTATTACAACATGATTCACCAGGGCTGACCTCAGGCCCAGTTTCTGCACCACCTCCTTACCAGTTCACTGAAAATATGTCTAACCGTGATTTAGATTCTCTCAACAATCAAAATGTTGATCAAAATCTTATTGATTTTGATGAGGGACCTCTTAGAAATGTTGAACATCTGGTGTTGAATGATGAAGATCAACGCGCCACCTATAGGAAACCAGCTGAAAGATATCCCAAGATAGTTTGATAGGGTTCATACTCCTACCTTTTGTCCTATTAGAGGACTTTTTTGTCTAGAATACCTCATACCTCATTTTGGGAATTAAGTTAAGAAAGGATTCCTGGGGCTTATTGGAACTTCGTTTGAAATTCTGTCAATTTGATCAAAGTTATTACAATTTATCTTTAATTAAGACAGCATTAATTTTTTTGAAGACAGTATTCTTTTCTCAAGCTTTTAGAACCTCCAAGGGTGCTGCTCCTTGAAGTTTAATAAAAGGGAAATTCTTCTTCGGTTTTTATTTCAGATAATTTTTGTTAAGAATTTCAATTTTTCAAATACGTTAAAATATTATAATAAGCAAAGATTTTTTTACTCAAATTTTTCAAGTTACAATTTTTGTTATAAAAACATAAAATTTTCTATCAAAATTCGTATAAGATATGTTTTTTTTTAATTTTGTTGACACATATTTTTTGTTACTTAGATAATTATTAAAATATAGTATAGGTTATCTTCAATCAAAAGTTATTACCAATTTAAGAAATTGAGGTGGTTTGAGTGGATTGAGGAAGATTTTGTGGTTTGACCGTACAAATTTTGTCACAAATAAATGACATTTTTATACGGCTTCTGAGAATGAAAACTGAATTGATTTGTTTCTGTTTCTATGGGAGCACGAAAATAATCCGATAATATTTTATTCTTAGTACACGTTTTCTTATAAGAACAAACCACAAAAGAATAGAAAGCTTTGAGGCCAGAAATGTTAAGAACATAGCCAAAATTCCTTTAAAATATCTAAATAAAGTCTTTTTTCGCTGTTCTTTAGCAAAAAATAAGAACATTCTTAGGCTTTAAATTTTAGAAAGGTTTCTTTAAGACGTTCTTATAAAATACGATAGGTGTGAAGTTAAGGAAGGGCGTTTAAACAATATTAGATATGGAAGAAGAAATTTTCTCAAAAGTGTTAGAATATAATTTTTCAACAAGTTTGCTTTTTAAAGGGGTTGGCTCAGGTAAAATTATTTATTTCTGCAAAAAAATTCAAAAATATTATGTAAAATTGTTGCAAGTTGCAAGTAAACTAAAAGAGTGTATGCAGGAATGAACAGAAAATCTAAAATAACAGTGACTACCTTTTGATATGAATATTTCGTCCACTTACTTAGTCAAATATATTATTATATAAAAATTGTAAAATAGATTTTCATTTTTTTTTTCTAAAAAGATTTATATATAATTCATCTATGATAATATGTCATAGATTCAAAATTTATTAGGAGAAGCTTTTTATTTTTAAAACTTTTTCTTGATTTAGCTTAAGAAACTCTGACAGTATATAAAAAAGAAATTTTATGGTGAAAGTCAAGAATCAATTGACAAATAATTTATGATATATTTTATAACATTGATGAATCTTTATGCTTTTTGGTCTTCGCCAAGCTTGAAAATCGAACTTTAGACGGACTATAAATGTAGCAAAGATTTAATGATTTATTTCAAATTTTACGACCCTTAAGATGGTGAATAGCCATTCTATTAATTTTCAATGAAACCGATTTATTAAAAATTATGACCAATTGGCGAGGCTCAATGTTCATTTCGAAGTCAAAAAAGGTGCCTTTTCCACTCATACATACCCTTTTCCACTCATACATACCCGTCACCTCCCACCCCCTTCCCGGGAAAAAATATATACTTAAGGTGTTATAACAGCTCCAGCGGGCTGAACTTCCCACTTCCCATTTCAGTTTAGGCTTGTATATTGTATATAAATTTTGTTGACATTTTTAAAAAACATCATATAATTCATGATTTCAATTACATAAATATTTTTTACAGAAATACGTATTACGTTTACGTAGCGAGTTTCAAGAATAATTCGAACAATTTTCACCTCTCCTTTCCTTATACTGTTTGTTTAAAAAATTTGTTTATTTTATTTCTCAAGATAAAAAATACACTAAATAAACACTACCCACAATTCACAACAAACACAATGTCTTCATTCTTTGGCAAAGCAACCCACAAGTACCAACCTATCCCAGAAGATGGTAAAATCAACACAGATGTCTTTTTGAAAGCTTGCAGTGAAATTGTCCCTTTCTTCGGTAAGTAGCTTATTTAATTCGAATTGGTTTTTTCCAGAAATACTAGTTCGTATTCCCATGCTGAGGGGGTAAAACTACGGTGAAAAATCCGGGGATTTATACAATACAAATCAGGAGAAAATGCAGGGGGGTATGCGTGAAAATAGAATATCAAGGGGACATGGGTGTTAAAAATCATATCCTCGTAGAAAAACTTCAATGTTGACAATCCAAGGGATCAATGATTTTGCTACGAAATCCAAGGGTGTGTAATTTTTGAAAAATGACTTCCTCGACACTGGGTTTACGGATTGTTTCTGGAAAAGCTCTTTCTCTTCTTTAGTTCTAGGTTATTGTATTTTACTGTTCTTTGTTCACGACAACTTTCATTGCTGGGCTGTTCCAGAAAAACCCTGTTAAGGACATCAATTTCCTCTCTGACTGTCCGAATAGGATTAAAGCCGGTTGCTGAAGGGGTACATTGAGACTGTACTTGTTTAAAAATGAGAATGTGTTCTTTTGAGAGTAAGACAGTCTTAAAATTATGCACAGGTACCTAAGCAATAGAAAGCACCGGGTACGTATAGGTTCACATCTTAGTTCTTGGTTTGATATCTTGTTGGGTGTACCACAGGGATCTATTTAAAGCCAGTTACTATTTAATATATATATCAATGATCTCTTTTATATTCTACACATCTCGAATTTTGCTGACGATAATACCTTATTTTCTTCTGGATCAACAATTGACAATGTAAATAAAAATTTGATATACCATTTAGATATACTTTTACAATGGTTTAGACATAACGTTATGGTTGCAAACCCTTCGAAATTTCAGCTAATATACCCTGGAACTTTTAATGCAAATCTTTCTCTGTCTATAAATAACATTGAAATAAAGAG
>JAUJPO010086616.1:0-10084 GCA_032270745.1 Tiaropsis multicirrata | reverse complement strand
ACACAATTTGCATCAAAAACTTTGCGAAAAGGAGTTCAGTCTTTATAAAATTTCAACAGGAACTGTATTTTAGTATTAGTAGTAGCAGTAGAAGAACGGAATTTTACCTATTTGAATGCTCAGCTTTGGCTGACCAAAAAGTCACGATTTAGGATTGTGTGCGCCATTATGAACCTATACTTTCAGCATGGCTCGCAACCAAAATTCTCGTCAAAAATGCTGGGGGCTGGAATTAAACAAAATTTTAGGGGGTACCTATTTTCTCATTGTAAGGTCTGGGGGCTGAAGAAATCTTCAGTAGCAGAGGCCAATAACAATTCATCATGCCCAAGCAAAAATAAGTTAAGCCTCAATTCTATGAGATTCAGGGGTGCTTAGTAAGGATTTCCTTAAATTACACTGGTGCCAAATCACAGAGGGTACCTACTAATGTGTGCTTTAGGTGCAAACTCGTCCCCAGTCCTCTACTCCGTATTTTTTACGATTTTCATAGCATTTCGAAATGACTATCATGCAAGTCAAAGAATGGAGAAACAGGCTCTGGGTACGAGATTGCTTTAGGTGGTACCTACTCACAGGGGTACCTACGAATGTCTATTTTTAGGGGGTGCCTAGATTTCAGAGGGGTCCAAATTCTTAGGGGGGGGGGGCCTAAAACCTTGAACGGTGCCATGTTCAGATGACATAGCAGAAAGCGCAACTCCCAATGACTTTTTTACACTCAATCAAAGTTTAATTCATAGCCAGTTCCATTTAGAACTTAAAGATCTGGTTGAGTTGGTTAGTTGAGTCTAAAAAGAGTGTAGCCACATATTGAAGATGAACATGAACAACATATGCTTTTCCAATGAAGAAATCAAAATTAAGAACAAAAAGTATATATCGATAAGAATAACAAGTTAAATATGGCAGTCGGAGATATTTATGAAAAAATTCAATTAAGTCTATATATCTCCGACTCTTCGGAAGTTAAGGACGTTCGTATGAAAATGTCAAAGACATTACAAGAAACTAAATCAGAACCATGTTTGCAGGTACTACCATATTTGATCACGTTATTTCTCACCCACGACTAGAAAGCATATCCACTCTTTTGAAGGGAGTGCAGGGATGAGGATGAATTCTCGAACAAAAGGGATTGGAAAACTCATTGTTTTCAGGAGGGAATTCTAACACCTAAAAGAACTTACAATTGCGAATACAGAAGGTTCTTAAATGTTGAAGCTCTTTGTCAAAAATGTTGAGTATCTTCTGTATCCGCCTCTGATTTACCCAATTGGGTCAGGGATAATTTGGTGAAGCATAAATGTATAATCAAAAACAAATCTGAAGACAAAATACATATAATATATATATACTTTCTTACAAACTTTCTTTGCTAAGATGACATAATGTTATTTGGTAATATAATATTGAGATGATAATGAAAGAGGGCGTAACAAACAGTCTAAGTAAAATCATAGTAAGCATCTCTCATAAAACGGTGATGCATGGATAGGATACAAGTACCTTTGATTGACAAAAGGTTTTTGTTTTCCATTAAGTGCCAATAATTGTTCAAATTTTATCAACTACGGTTTGTTCTAGTGGCAAAACTTTTTCTTTTCTGGAGACATAATGTTTGATTTTAATTTCTTTGTTTAAAAACAGTGCGTCGTGTTCTTGGCGAATCTCAAACAAATCTACCCTCGAGTTATTATTTTAAGTATCTGAATTTGGATTTTAAAAAGACGTTAAACTCAGGTTTTAACATAAGAATTGGAATAAAATTTGACAAATACTAACGGATAATATAATTAATACTAAAATAATACCTCAATTAAACGAATCATCTCATCACGCCCAAAATAAAATGGTATACTATTTTGAGACAAATTGTAGCCACAACACAGATAAGCCCCATAATGTAATAATTTGACAAAGATCTTTTTGAGAAAGTCCATCAAAATATAAACAAAATAAGATATGTTTGGACCCCATCAAGCAAGCCAATTAACAATCAAAATTCTTTGAAGAAGTCTTTACTTTGCAGTAAGCACAACACAAATACACAATAAGCACAACAACAAACACAAATTTAAAGTAATAGTAATAAAAATACCAGCGACTGCTATATAATGATGATCTCTTTTATAAATGACGGGGAAATGATTTTCCAAAAATCATTCAATTCTTTAAAAAAAAACTTCAAAATGTTTTTTTTTTGTGATGGTCATGGGATCTTAAAGAAGATCAGGGTCGAGCGTCCTCTCTTTCGAAGTACTTTTCGAAGAAATCTTGATGTCTGTTCGACCCTTTTCTTCAAAGCTGCTTTATCACCACCAAAGCGTCCTTTCTAAACAACAACAAGGCATTTCCTTCTTCTCCAAACACCTTCTCCAGGTCATTCATCATGCATATAAAAATATTAGTAGGTTTCTGGTGGGTTGGAAATTACACATTTTTTTCTAAAGTTTTCTTTATACAGATATTGTTTATTTTTCTAATATTTTTGTACACTTTTTCCTACTATTCTTTTTAATGGCACATGGTATCAACATTCAATTTGTTACGGATGACGACGTCTTTTTTTAAATCTTTTTGATTTTCTCTCCAACGACAACCGGGTTGGCTTTGGTGAGTTGTTCGCGTGCGTCCGCTTTATAATCGAAAGTACAATTATGTTTGTCTGAGTATCGATGTATTCCACAGAAGAGCCCGCCGCATCGGCATTCGAAACCTATAACAAAAGATTATAAAAACATGATTTAGTTAGTTGTTATAGGGGTTACTATGGTGAAAACCAACTAATTATAAAAACGTTAAGAACAGTTGTTTTCACAGTTTTGTGAAACTTAAAGGTAAAAAAGGTTGATTAAAAAGGTGGGAGATTTATGCCAAATAGGCTGCTTGTTTAGTGATAAACTGCATGCATAAACAAGTTTCTCTATCAATTAAAGTCAGTCATTTTTGTGGTTTTGTGGTCTTGTGTGTGTCATGTGTTATCGATATATCACCGCATTCAAGTTTACTATTTGTTCTCAGTTCATAGAGATAAGTTTATCAAGAGCAAAGTCAGAACTAAAACAGAGTTCGTTATATATTTGTGACGAATAAATACTGCAGATTGATATAGAGACAAGGAAAAACAAACATGCGTTTTTTAACAGGCAGGCTTTATGATTTCTATCGTCAAATAACTGGGTCGAGAAATCCTGCGATAAAATAAAAACATAAAACATTTGTGCGCTTGCATTGTAGTATTAAATTCGAAGGGAGCCATTTACCATAATTATGTACTATGTATTTACACAGGCCTTTCGTATTTAATTCATGATATCTATGACGTAATACTTTATACGGTAACATCCCAAAATACCACGGGACTTAGGTGTTTTTTTCTGTGTTTAGGTGTAACCTAGCTTTTGAGGATTTTTCCCCTCAGAAAATTCGTGGGTCTCATAATATGACTTTGAAAATAAAGAAATGAATTTGATCCAACTTACCAGTGAGTCCAACCTTTTTGCGACAAGAGTAGCATCGGTTTCGTTTCTTCAATTTACCAGGTGATCCGTCAAGACTGCTACCCAAAGGTGATTCTGGGTTAGGCGACGATCCTTCTTCCACGGAGGCTGAAGCGACATTTTTATCAGGTGTTCTCAGTCCACAGGGCGGGATACTGATTGGTGGCGTTGCATGACCAATAGTCGTTGTAGCAGTAGATACCTCAGTTGGGACGCTGGGTGTGGGTGTAGGCAAAGCATTTGCAATTATGTTCCCGATTGAACCTATTGATGTAAAGTTGATAAAATATAGTATTCTTCAAAATATCAAACGAGATATGTGATGATCATATTAAATGAATATAGCATTTAAAATATTTAAGTACAAGTGCCATGAGAACAATTTTATGAGAGAAAAGCCTTTCTCTTTTAAGATGGGGAAGCTATGATTCGATCTTTCTGATATATGCCATATTTAAGATTTATAATCTATTATTCAAAACCTCCCCATTCAAATCATTATTTCAAGAAAAAAAGGATAGGATAAATTATGAAAATAATTTTGTGATATGAAAAGAGAAAAAATCATCATATACTAGAGATAACCTCCTGTTTTTAATCAAAATTCAAGCTTTAGCTGTGGTTTGGTACACAAGAAAAAAAAGCTGACAAATAAAAGCGAAGTCTTTCAATACAAAACAACAATCAAATCAGTCGAGTCTGCCACAATTTGAAACTGTAGGAGTTGAATCAAACAACTGTGTTTATGTGTCTAATCATATTATGTGAAAAAAAATATGTCCCATTTAAAAAAAGGTGTAAAGTACCTTGGCAAACTTTATATAGGGTTAAGAAAAATACAGATGACTTTGACAGAAAATAGATGTATGTTACAAAACGTTCTAAAGTCTCGAAAATGTTATCGTTTTGAGGTATTACTGTATACAAATTATCAATATTCAAAATTCAATGTGATAAATTTTCATTCATTGGAAAGTGAGAGCATTTTGCGTGGCTGTTTTTTTTCTTCTCTTAAAGCAAATCCACCCAGAAATGAGTTCGATTTTAAGTGGTGTCAATTTTTTTTAGAGAAACAATGAAAAACCATAAAACACCCTGTATTGAATTCCATTAAACTGTTAAACTCAGATAAAAATGTAGCCTACAAGAATAAAAAATAAACCTCTGATAAAAATGCATCAATTAAGGTGATTTCACTAACCTGCGGTTCCTGAGCTTGTTCGTGCAGCTGATGGTGAGGGCTGTTGTTGGCGTTTGAGATGATCTTTGTAACATTTACTACACATTCCATCAAAAGATGAGTTTCCCCAAAAACCACATCCGTTTTTACATAAAAGGTTGTTCTTTGAACCTTGCTCCATCTTTATTGATGCTATAGTTTTGATATATAAAATGTTTTTGTGGAAGACCTGTTGTATACAAAGTAGGGACACCACCAGCAGCTGGAAAGTATAGCTTGGCGTAAAATGTTACCAGATGTGACCGTTTCCCAATAATGTATTTTCAAGTGTCTTTTTTCTTCTATAAAATATAACAAGTTAACATCAATTATGAGCCCTGACTTACCTAATACCTATTTGAAAGCCAATCTTGAAATAACAAAAAAGACAACAATAGATAATAACATACGACTAATTGGTATTTACAAATCTCAAACCAGATTGTAATAATAACTGATTCAATTAAAACATAACAATAGGGAGATGAAGAAACAAATATATAAATAAAGATACATGTTAAGTTAGCAGTAACGAGATTGCATCTTTTACACAACAACCAGCAAACTGCTTCAAAGGTCACTTGATAAAAAATATCAAATCTACAGCAATGTGACAGTTTGAAAGAGGAATATCATAGTATCATTTCCTTTTTAATAAATTATACAAATAGGGAAACCATGTACACCAATCATTTTAATCTGTATGAGAAGATTTATTTTCGAACAGCACTTATCCTTTTTCTTCAATTTCATTATAAAAGAAATATATGTAAATTAACCTCAATAAAAAAAGAATAAGAGGAAACAGTGCTTGAGTAAACGAAATTGGAATGGCAAGCTAGTACATAAACAGAATTTTCTTTAAAACATGCTCATAGCATAGCCATAACATACTTTACATCACTGACACATAAAAACTATTTGAAGGTTTTGACAGTAATTTTACAGCAATATAAAAAATACGACTTTATAAACACATGACTTTTATTAAAAGTGAGAAAGGTTTAAATATTACAAATGATGAACAAAGCATTTACATAAGATTATCATGAAAATAAGGCCTCAGAAGCATTCTTATCGTTGATTGTATAACTGTTTAGCTTTTGTCATAAATGACATTAAAATATCAAAATTGGAAGTTCATCATTTTATAAACTACAACAAAAATGTTAAAAAATGATTTTGTGACACACCTTCTATGCTACTGGGCTAAGCATATCTAATTTTGAAATGTTGTAAAATTTTGAAGAGGTTTTAACATTTTTGATCTATGTATTTTGGAATGATTCTACTTTTAGAACAGTGCTATTTTTTTATGTGAAGTACATAACAATTTTTATACTTTACATGGATTGGACCTACTACCTTCAGTGTTATTAGCAAAACAGCTATCAAACACAGAGCACAACAAACTTAAGTTTCCATCAAGATGAATGTAAATTTATGTCAAGAAATAGAAACAATACCTCCCATTCAATTCTATTCAACAAAACTAAGAGGTCAGTCAACACAAGAGTAGCAAAATCCAATTGACTGATCAGCTGCTAATCAACTGACTTTAACAAATTAGATTTCCATTATGCAACAAAGAAGCATTTTTAAACTAATTGAATATGAAAGATATCTTAATTGTCTTTGATTGAAGGAAATGTTCTTTATCATCGTTTCACAATATTCTTAGATGAAATGATGGAACCATAGCTAAGAAATTGAAGATAATAAGTATCAAAAAGTAAAACAAAATAAGAAAAATGGAGAAGATCAATATTAAAGTTATATTATCCTCTTTCATGATTTTTATCTGAGGAATTTCATAAAATTGAATACGTGACTTTAAATTTGTATTTGTTAATTTAAAAATTCACCTTATGTTGGACCACTATAACATTCAACAGATGCCATTTTGCTAACTTGCTCATTACTTCCACTCAAATTTTGAAATTTGAAATTTTGTTAAAGTGAAAGTTTCATAATATGCCAATAGCCCAGGATAATCAGTTAATCAAAATGAAAGAGATTGAAACTAAAACTAACAATATTAATCTTAATGATTTCTCACATTTTTTGTTTTCAACTTTTAATGTTGCATACAAAATAGTTTAAAAATGCTTTCATAAACCTGGATGTTAAAAATTAATAAAACTTAGTCGGATTATCAAATATTCCAAATAAAAAAGAATAAAGCCTTGTCGCAAGTTAATAAGCATTATACCTGAGAGCACTTCATAGGAAACTTTGAGCTAGCTGTTTCAAGTCCACTGACCATAATTAATCATTTATAGATATAGAGCAGAAAATGTTTTTAAACAATTCTATAATGTACTGCCCATGAGACTACAATGTTAGACTTCTATACTCATATGACAAATGGACCTTGGAGTAAACTGATGTTTAAGCAGACTAATTTTCTGAGCTACTGTAGATGGCCCTATCACCCATCATTACTTAGCAGTCAATATCAATTGAATCTCTTTGACAGTTGAGTATACATTGCAACTTTCACCTTTTGTTTTTGAACAATAAAAGTTCTAATAAAAGTTAAAATATTTAGCACTGTAATTACACAGGGCTTGGAATAATGATTTTAATACGGTTGGACAAAATGTCCTATTGAATAATTTCAATTTCCGGCTTGCCTCATGTTCTAATATTGTATAAACTTGCTTTAGGCTAGGGGAATTAACTGCATGGCTTGAGGTTGCTGCATATAATTTCTCATTGTTTACAAAAATCATTTTTTCCTTTTTTACAACATTTTCCAGTGAGCTTATCAAATGTTACAAAAAACAACTTTCTTTCCCACAGAGAGAACAATGCAACAAATGGTACACAGGAACAGTTGCTCAAAATTTACGAACAGGTCACCTTGCTTTCTAAACCCATAAAGAAAGCCTGCTAGCGCGCACATATCAGCACATATACCAGCCTCAACTCAAAACCATAAAAAACCACTGTACAGCGTTGTGATTGGATAAAAGGTGATAGAACTAGAAGTTACAAATTTATTCATATTATGGTGTAAGTGTCTTAATTTGCGTTTTATTGCAGTATAAAATAATGAATAATGAAATTTTGCTGTATATTACTTTTTTAATACCACAACAATAAACAGAACAGGTTAAATATTCGATTAAGGTTAAGTCTTTGATTCAACCAAAAATGATGAACCTTGACAGGCCAAATTTTAGATTGACAGGAAAGTGTCAGATAGAAAGTAAAAAGGGCACTATTTTGAATACCCTAACAAAGGGAAATTATTTTTACGAGAACTAATTTTTTGTGGCCCAAAACAAAATTCAATACAATTGAAACGGCAATTGAATACTACGTAATCAAACTCAAGATAAATTTTGAAATTTGATTTGTGTATAGACAATTGATTTGTGTTTAATTGATGTTGGTTCGTGTTTTCTAGTCAAAGTCAATCAAACCTAATTGTGAAACCAATGTAAAAATTTGATTACTTTATTTGTATTAATTTTGCCGAGATTAAATTTAGCGAGCAATAAAGAGGGCAAAATATTTTGGATTTAATTTTGCGAATGACCCTAAAAATAGACATATTTTACCACAATTACATGGTTTTGACAATTGTTTCTTGCTAAAATGTTAGTTTCAAAATTTTGTGTGGATTCAATTTTGCAAATCTACAATCCCACATGATTTTGCGAGACAAATTTTTGCGAAAAGGGCAAAAATATTTGAAAAAAATTTGCAAAATTTAATCTTGAGAAAATTAATACAAATAAAGTAGTATATAGTGTTGATTGAATTATTCAGCAATTGACTTGGATAGACACAAAAACATTCCAGAAGATTATCTAAACAATGTTAACTCTCAAATAAAAAGGAGTGACAGAAACGACCCTAGGCATGGCCTGGACATTTCCGGGCCTCTCGATGAATTAAAAATTGGAAAAGGCCTGAGCATGGCCCGCGCAGGCCCCGCACAATCCCGGGCCATGCTCGGGCCAGCTTCTGGGGAGCGAAAATCCCAGGCCGCTTCTGAACCGCGCTTAATGTTTGGGCCACTTTGCAGAGTTTTATTTTGAAGCCCGGACATGGCCCGAGCCTAGGGTTGTTGACAGAATAGAGAGGGGTGGACAACAGGGTTATCTGGCACTGTAACATAAACGATAAAAATGGTAAGCAATATAATGTTTTAGAAGAGCTCAGACTCTCCATAGAAAGTCTGACAATTACTTTTATTTAAATAAAACTGTGCAGCAGAGAGATGGAGATTGAAGACAGAAGTCAAATCAAAATGGTCTTCTGAAATCTTGAGATTCTTTGAAAAGTGACTTTTATTTTATTTTGAACTCAGATGCTGATTTCGTGCTCAAACAATTTTTGAGAAATAAGGCATTGCCACTCAATCTCTTTTCTCGTTAGAAATAAAATAGTATATAAGTAGAACGAAGACGACAAGGAAAATACTTACCAACTTTCTACGAAAATTTTGACTCAAATATCGACAACTCACCGGTTCAAACAATTTTTTCTTACCACAAGCTTCGAAGTGTTTTCTTTATAAAAACACTTTGTCATGCAATGACGTCACATGTTTCTTTCTTTCGGTTTTTTGATTGGCTTAAAACTCGTCCCAGATCTTCGAAAATAAAAATTGACGAAAAATGGGTCTCGACTGTTCAGTCAACTAATATACCATAAAGTCTATCTAAAAAGCGATACAACGAGGCAAAAAATACGTCAAATTGGTAGTTTCTGATGCCAACAACGATAAAACAACATTTGCCGGCTTTATTTAAACATCATATACGACGCTCAAAAACTTGACGTCATCCCTTGTCGAGGCTTCCAGATAGTTCTTGTAAATTGGGCGGCGTCAGATCATAAAGCAGGCAGGGTGGTTTGGCATGGGCCCAATTAAAAGACACCCAATGTGAAACATATGATCTCAAGTGATTGATCAAGTTACAAACAGGCAAGAAGAGTAATAGTAAGTAATTAATTACATAGAGTACAAACTATGGTTGGTTTTTGATAGCAATGCAATATTCATAAAAAATATATATTCATCAAAGCCAATAATATGGTCATCGAACAAAAATATGGCCATCAAATTCTATATAAGAGGCCCCCCCAGCGGTTGGCGTGATGGCGTGATCGGAGGTTTTTTACGACGTGATGGCGTGATAATGAAAAAGAATTGGCGTGATGGCGTGAAATCGAGTTCTGGCGTGAACGTGAAATTGACCAAATCTAGGCGTGATGGCGTGAAATTGACAACCTCGTACCCAGGGCGATAAGCTTTCTGACATTAGATATTGCCAGATAGCCTATTTGCATATCATCATTTTCCCGCGCACCCGCCGACCGTTCGCCCTGGAATCGAGGTTGG
>JAUJPO010086605.1:0-10085 GCA_032270745.1 Tiaropsis multicirrata | reverse complement strand
GGAAAGTTAGGGGGAGCCCTAGAACAAAACTCTACTTCAAAAAGATTGTTAATCAATGATAAACAAGATCGGTTTAGTTTAGAGGCCCTTGTGCACCTACAACCTGTAAAATCTTTATAATAATAATAACAATAATAATAATAATTCGTGTGTGTACTCCAAATTCAGAGAAAAGAAACGTGTTTTTGTCACAGAATTTCATCAAGCAAGCGTCCAAAAGACTTTGGATTAACGTTGTGGCCTGCTGGGCATAATTATATGCCCTCATTTAATTAATCGCTATGTGTCTCTTTATATCTTTATCTTTATCTCCTTAGAATTTCTATCATTAGCGTAAGTCAACAAAATAATTATAATTGCACTTTGGTTGGGGCCTCCTGAAATGATTAAATTAAACTTTCTGAGGGCAGCCATTTCTGTTGATAGAATATTCGGGGTAAACCTGACAATATGCCCAACTAAGATATACCCAGCATGCTCAGTCACTATTACCTGTCGCTTGTTTCGAATCTTTGTACAGTTTGATCGATATTCATATCATCGTCCTCTTCAGATAATTCATTGCCTTCACCTTGTTGTTGATCATGAATGTCAGGATGTAAAGTCTAAAAGAAAATGCGTGCAAAAGCTATGTTATTAGAGTACCTTAAAACAATACTAACCGGTTAGTGAGGGCTTTACTCAGAAATGTTGCCCGAGGTCAAAGTAACGACTGACCAATCTTGCGATGTAAGTGATTGGATAACAATAAATATTTTTGCCATATATAGTATCCATACCATCACCGTAGTCAGTACAAAATGGACTGGTCTGGAAATGTATTGGTCAACTTTTTCTTTGTTTAAAACAAAATCTCATTTTCTCACTTATTAATCGCGTTACTAATAATCTTCTCTTAGGATTGGCATTGATATATGTTTTTTAATCACATGATCAAAACAAACCAATTTGCGTATACAGACCTGGGTTTAATTCTTATTCATTCTCTTTCATAATTCAATTTCGCTTGGTAAATTAATTTCACGAAAATTACACCACCCCAAATTTAACTAAATATTATATATAACAGGTTCTGTTTCAAAATGGTCGATTCCGTATAAAAAAGTAGAAAATTGCTCTATGTGGAAACCCCTTATTTACTTTTTGTTTCTTTAGCACCATCCTGGTTTCTACACATTAATTCTTTTTAGTGACAATCTTTTTGCAATAGACTTTTTAGTGTTGGACGGAAAGACCATTTTCCTCTTACCTCACGATTTTGGAAAGCTTTAATCCATGATTCAGCATCTGTGTCATCACGGTGACTAGTATACAGATAACGATTGTATCTTTTATGTAAGTCCCATTTCAAAATGTTTTTATGGTGCTGATATTTTTGTGGATTCTCTGTAACGCTGTCAACTCTTTCGATTTCTATGTCGTCATCAAGAATGAATTTTCCTGGAAATACAGAAGAGTTTTATACGTTAGATTTGTAAAGATCAACAGCCCAGTAGTCAAATGTCTGAAATGTAAGCGAGGCCCTTAAGGGGTAAGTTTTTCAAGGTAAAGCTGTAATGGTTGGAAATTTGAGAAAACTTTGAAATTATTTTCTAAAACTGGGAAAATAAGTTCTGTCCGAACGTAGGGTAGTTTTAAGATCGAGTGCCCCAGAATTAGGACCTCAGTAGTGACCTTACCTTTGAAATCTCTCTCCTGGTTATCTTTGAAATATGACAACACAAGACATGTTGATCCCACCATCTTATTATCATCCTCATCATTAACACACCTTCTGCATATCCTATTCCAACCCAATGTGAACCAACGATTCTTAAATTTGTAACCTTTGGTCAGCTTCTTATTCGGTGGTGATTTCTCCAAGTAATCACACTTTATGTTACGTAGAATGTCACAGTCTCTGCAGCTCATTATCTCTTGATTTTTTTTTGTTGTGTATTTTTTCTTATCGTATATTTTAGTTATTTCTAGAATTGAAATAAACAAATTTGTTATATGTAGTTTTAATACATGTTTTTTATATACAGTATTAGCCAAGAAAGAACACACAAGGCTTTAGAATCTGAAAAACTAAGAACATACATAAGAACAAGAGACAGATAAGAACATGCATTTTCTTGCTCAAAAGCATGAAATATAATGAGGGAGAGAAGAGATGATTATTACTTCACTTTGAAGTCTTTGAAGTTTATCATAACAGAGATGGCTTCTCTTAAACAAGTAAAAATCAATCATTCCCTTTGACTCATCTTAAAACTTAAAACTCCAGACATTTCTTAATCCAAAACGTTGCAGCCTTTTACAACACTAAAAGCTTTATTATTTGTATTTTAATGGATAAACATAAAACGGTTAACCTTGATAAAATACTATATAAATGAATAAATATTTATATAATATTTAAAAATCGTTAAAATACAAAAAAACAAGTACAAAATATACGAAGTAATATTGCCAAAGGTACACAAAACTCCTAATGATAACGAAACCAAAAAAAAGTCACTAGATACCAACCAGTGGAGAAGTATGATGTAAAATTGCCAATAAATTCTTAGAAATATTCTTATTGTGTTCTTGGTGTATATTTAGTGCGCGATGGTAGACGGAAAATCTTCTTTTGCTCTTGAATAAAAAATCGTCAAAATGTTATTTCGAGAACAAAGGATCATTTATTTGTAGCCTGACGATGGACATAGTCGGAAAAGCTTCGTTGTTGTTTTATGAATTTTTAAATATGGCATGACATATATTGATACAAGAACAAAGGAGATATTTTATTCTCAGGTTTCTTTACTACTATCTTGCTATTAGGAGCATAAATTGTAAAGACCCGTTTGTCGTCGTGATTTATCTCCGAATTCTTCATCTTGCTGATTTTAGACTCATAAATATTATCAGAGAAATTAATTACTCTACGTCAATTAATCCTCCCCCCCCCCCTTTTGATCTTTTCTTTTTTGATGGGTGAAAGTTTAAATTTCTCTTGAACTGTCTGAGCCGCATCTTGAGCTTGGAAGGCTGGAAGTTTCTGAAGTATCGCTTGATTGTCTTGATCTGCTCCTTCTGCGATTCTGAAATTAGATGAAAAAAAGTAAGTATTACTCACACGCAGTTGAGGGTGAGCTGACGATTCCATTACGATAAAATTTGAATGCGACTCCTATTTCCTGGATTGCTTCCCCTTGATCATCCAAGAAAGTGCTGGAAACTTCACAGAGGCAACATTAAGTTCACATTTGCAGGCCTTGGTAAACCCGCTGCTGGTGACCCAAACCGTAAGCTTGCAGAAGAACACTACAATATGGATCGTTTAATCTGTTTAAGCTGTCGTCTAATCCGACTTGCCTGTCCCGTTGACTTTGTTTTGTTAATGAACTTTGAAAGAATTCTACTAGCTTTATAGGTGCTGTGTGTAGAAAATTTGGACTTTCCCTCTCATGTTTAAGAGAGATCAAAGAAATATCCAAAATCTAGTACGTAGCAGACATTTCTTTTATAAGCAACTCCATTTTTGGGGTGTTTGGAGCAGTAAAGGTTTATGAATTTCGAAGATTTAAACGGGTTAAGCAACTTAAAAAAATGTTCTGTCATTTACACCATCATTTAATTTACCTATAAATAGCACTAAATTCCCACTGGGGTGACCAGTTTGTAAATTCCAAATAACGTCATTTAGGCTTGTTGTAAATAATTATAGGTAAATCTAATATTTGGTAAATATACGGATTGCTTCACCAGTTTTGTTTTCTAATCAAAGTTGTTTTAGTGTTAAGGTGATTTTCAGCCGAGCAACCAAGTTGCTTATAACAAAAAGATTTAATGTTTGTTTAAGAAAGCCAAAATCTTTGACAACTTGATGATAACTAGATTTTTGATGTAACGAAAGTTCTAAGAATTATCTAGTCTGCTGAAAGATGACGTTTTTAGTGTCAACAAATTTTGTGAAAACATTATCAGGGCTATGATGAAATTCAAGATGATTATGAAAGTACTTTCCCCTCTTTTTTCTGTGCCCCAGTGGGCTTTGAAAGACCACTAAGGAATTAGAAAATTGGAAAGTTAGTGGGGTGTAAAAAATGTTTAAAAATATGAGTGGGGTGACAAAAAAATCATTAATTTTAACTGGGGTGGGAAAATATTTTCAGATAAATTCCATTTCCATTTCTTGAGGAAAAAATTTAATCTAAAACGTTATTTACGGAAGATATTATTTTTTTGTACAAACCTCCTTGTAATCTTTGAATACGTTTAACCACTTTGCAATTTCATCTTCATCGTTCAATAGCAAATATAATTTCCGATCGTATTTCGCCAAGGTCCATTTCAAAATGTATTTTTCATTTTGGTAAATCCTTGGACATTCTTTTATCTCATCAACTCGCTTAAGCTTACTATTCTCTACCTCGAACCGTCCTGTCGGATTAAAGAAAAAAATAATTTTGTAATGGCCTGTTTTAGATAAAAATGTTCAAGAGGGAGTGGATATGTGTCCGAGTTTAACGTGAAATGATTCATGTCCGGGCGGATAAATTTGTGGATGTCGGAGGGGGTAAAAAAATAACTTCCGGGTGTTGCAAATGGAAAATGAATGAACAAAAGCTTATATTTACAGCCTTTCATCACCCCCGTCCCTGCCCTGCATAATGATTGCATAATGTTTTGGAACAGTCCAATAGTTAAAAAAACAGTTTGCTCATGAGTCAATGTGTTCTTGATAACTTTGATAAATTAGTTTTCTTAGCTTTTACAATTATTTCATTTCTATATCTAACTTGTAGGTTTCCCTTTAGCATACACGCCGTTGTAATATATAACAACGAAATCAAGCTAAAAGAGGAGTTGTCACCCTTTCCTTTAAAATGATTAAAGTGACTGTTAAATTTTTGAAATGTGTAAAAGTTTTGATAAAGTTTTTCTACGAGATATGAAAAAAGTGCAGGAGAGGAGAGTGAAGGACAACTAGTCTATACCTTATATGAAAACTAATTACTTTCCTTCAATAAGAAATATACGTGTAGTTTCATCCTTTCTGTGTGCCTCTGCATGTTATCTGAAAAAGGCTCAATTTCATCAACAATTACAAAATACTGCGGCATCATTTGGATTGTCTTTTTGTTAGTAGGTTAAGGACCTTAGTAAGAATAGAAATTAATGTTTTTGGGTAGACTGGAGACTTTTATGACATGACACTTTATTCAGCAATATTTTCTGTTGAACATTATCATTTTCCCATTCCCTACCTATTAGCCCTTTTTAACTTGTATCCCTTGTATCTATTAGCCCTTTTTAACTTGTATCCCTTGTATCTATTAGCCCTTTTTTAGGGCGTTATCCTGTTATTTTCAAAGTTGGGTTGTTCTAGAAAATAATTGTGCATATGGGTAGAGCTTTAGTGAAAGCTTTTTTCCCCATAATTTAACCCCAGACATTTTACATTTTTGACATCTGGACGAGTGTTAATTTTCCCCTGAATATCACAAGATTACCCCCTGACACGAGAGCCATTTCATTTTACCCCCACACAACATATTCTCCATCTCCCTGTCTATATATTTCTGGAACGGGCCATTTTGCGGACGGACGAGTTTATTCGTCATTGTGAAAAATTAAAATTTTGCCTACAACATATATATTCGTCGTTGCAAAAATTCCAACTTCTCTTTGTCTTATAAGCCAGCGGTTTTCAAAAGGTCTCTTATTGTTTGCCAGAAATTAATTCAAAAATATATTCAAATATTATGTCAAAATGTATATAAAACCTATAAAAGTTGTAAAAATTTTTTCTTCAAAGTGAATTCACTGCAGCAGCAATGAAAATGAAGAAAAACATTTTAATACCTTTTAATGTTTGTTCAGTTTCATCTTTATAATACGAGAAAACTAATTTCGTTCCCTGGTTGCCCATGCCTTTACCACAACTCAAACAAATATCAACAAGACCAAGTGTGCAATATCTCTCTTTGAAAGCATAATTTCTCAACAGTTTTTCGATTGGTGGTGACTTTCTTAGTTTACCATCGATAAACGTCGTAGTAATCTTGCAACTGCAAGGCATCTTTGTTGTTGCTTTTAATTTTCTTATCTGCGTTAACTTTATTCTTTAATATTTATAATAAAATTTATTATTTCTTAGAAGCCTGATCAAATTGTTTTGAAGGGGATTATATTCTTAACTAAGAAGTCACTCAATCTCAAAACTACCGTACGTTCAGAATAAAATATAGGTTTCAAAACCAGACTACCGCCTTATAGTGCAAAATTTACCGAAAAACCGACCTTACAGTGCACTTTTCGACCAATGCCTCCCCCTCTCAAATTTCTAATCCTTACCTCCGAAACCTCGAACGCTTACCCTTAAGTTCTGCAAGTCCGTCCCCACGATGTTAGTCTTGAATTCTGAATGTACAGCTGGGGAATGTCCTCAACATGTAAACCACTGACTGACCTGACAACAAGATTTCAACAAGACATTTGACAACTATCAAAAGAAATGACAAAAAGCGTACAGGTCTATATGTATCAAAGTTGTTTTTAATAAATTATAGATATGTTTTTTTCATTTCAATTAATTTTCTCGGAAGCTTTAACAAAGTTGACAAAATTGGATTTCTTTTTCTATCGACTCAGTTCTGTAACGAAAATAATTTGTTAATAATCACAGTTAAGCTTTTATTACACTCATAACAGATAATAGAACGAACAAAAGTTGCCAAATAAATGCAAAACAAGCATTTTTCGCTTGTCAGTCGGGGCGATTTTGAAATAAGCAGTTGAAAGTATATAGTATTATTACCCCTTAGGGGAAAACCTCATTTGAGAGTTTCGAAAGTAATTAACCCACGACATCGGTCAAAAGGTTATATAAACTTTTATTTAAATATTAGAAAATTATCAAAAATAACAATCTAACTGACCTCTTAACTCCATTCAATGATTTTGAAAGTGGTTCGTGCATCTGGTAGCAGTAGCTGACTTTTATTTACATCAACTTTCAAGGACCACCCGGTACCAAACCCTACTACCTTATCGGACAAAAGATGTCGGAAAAAAGTGACGAAGTTTTTTGGAGGTGACGAAAATTTTGTCCGACGAAGAATTAGACCGACATTGTTTTGTCCGATAAGGTACTTAATGTATCTGACGATAGTAGGGTTTATTATGCTTAGAAAGTTTTTGTGTGCAAGCTTGTTTTGAAAAAGAGTCACATGAGAAAAAAGTCAAGTCAATTCTCTTGGGACATCGTTTTATAAAAAGTTTAACTATATTTAGCTTTTTAACCCTTTCCGTGGCCGAGCCTACTTTTTGTTAAAATGTGATAGGAATTAGAGTTTGGTTTAAAGCTCGTTGGGATAGCTGAGAATTTCCTCTTTCTTTTAGGGCCACTTAGGGACCGTCCATTTTAGGCAAGGTGGCATTCCGGAGGTCCTTCCTTTTTAGCAAAGTTGAAAATAGAGAAGGCAGGCGCCCATGTCGGATATATCCGACATTGGCACTGAAAGGGTTAATGACATATACAATAAAAGTTGATTCTTACGTTAATTCTTTTAACAAAAATACTTGTGATTAAAAAATGGCATTTTACACAAAGAACATTTTTCAAACGCGTGATAAATTTGTAAAGAACTCCATTGTTGCCAGTCATCAGATTGGATTGATTTTTCTTCAAGATCTTGAAGAAATGCTCTGATTGGCCGAAATCCATATTGTTTTTTATGCGCAAATTCGTGCGATTTGACTGGTTTAATTTCTTAACTGACATTTTGGTGCGGAATTCAAACTGCCAATGTTACCATACTAATTTTTTCTCATGTGAGCTTAGTGAAATGGGTAAAAATTAGTCATGGGTCCAGACTAAGCTTTAATAACTATCAAACGATTCATGTTTTACCAAACAAACGTCCTCAATCCAAAAGGTGCTTTATAAACAACTATGAATAGATTTTATTATTGAGAGGCTTTTAGTTTTAGGTTTTTCTATTTGATAATAATCTTGTAATCTCTTATCCGCAATAAAATTATATCAGAGTGAGTTCAAAGCTTCACCTTTCCTATTGTCCTTTTCGTGTAGAAACGGCAAACGAATTAGGCTTCCCCCTTTTTATTCATTTTAAATATACATCGAAATGTTTTTTGAATTATAATCAGATTTGTAAAAATTTCATAATAATTTTATTGTGATAGTTGGATACTGTACTGACGTACCATAGTCTTGTGACTGGCATTAATCTGAATTTTGAAAGCCAGTTTTACACGTGTCACAATTCTCGGGATTTATTCCCGGACATTTGATATTTTCAACCCACCGGACAGTAGTTTTACCCTCGGACAAGCTTTAGATTCATGAAATTTTGAATAGATTATTTTTATTTAATTTCTGCTTGCGTCAGCATAGTCGTCACCGTTCTCGAGATATCACCCTTTAATCATCCATTTAAATACAAGGTGATTGGAACAGCCCAAGTCGAGCATCTTAGAAACCCATATACAATTTTATTAACTGGTTAGGTCAATACGAGTCAAATGCGCTCTTTTGATTGGTTCTCATGCGGTCAATATAATACGGTAAAGACCACTTCAAGGAAATGGCTACACTCACAAATATTTACGATGATAGAAATTGTGTCATTGAAATATTTCGTCAGTTTAAACACGGTTTCAAGAATAAGCGTTGCAATGGCTTTTTCTATAGGGTTGACGTCAAAATCAATCGGGAGAAAAACATTAAAAATAAATTCATCGAAAATCAGGGAAGAATGTCACTTTCTTGTAATCGAAAGCATTAATAGAGACTCACCATTAAATAAACACAATAATAACTGTTTTTTCCGTCAATACGGAAGATATTGACCTTATCCTACGTACAGAAAAGGTCTTTTGAAACAAGGAACAGCAACTCGCATTTTTTTTACGAGTCAGTCAATGGTCTTTTAACCCAGAAAATTACTAGAAAATAGAAATTGATATAAAGTCTCCGAATTTATTTTTGTTCGGGCGGACTACTTTATTGCCTTCTGCGGCATGAAAATTTCTTGGACATTTTGATTTTGCGGTTTTTTGCTAAAAATAGCATTTTGCGGCATTTTAATTTCACGGTCAAGCCCCAAAAACATTTTTCGTGACATTTTAATTTCGCGGATTAAACTTGACTGAGAAATCTTCATGCAATGAAGTAAATTTCACGTAGTGCAACGCACTGCACAATGTCGCAACATTTAAAGGACCCGAAAAATTCTCTACAATAGACCATTTCATAAATTACTTCACGACAAACGATTGCCTAGTTTTCATACAATTACCAAGGTGATTATGTCTTACGAGACTCAAAATGACACTATCAATGGACTCAAGTTTTGATAAGCTCCCTTTGGATTCGGTTACTATAGTGATCAATTAAAAACGAGGCAGTCGTTGGTCGTGACGTAATTTATGAAAAGGTCTATTTAGTGAACTTTCAAAACGGACAAAAGAGCACAAAAGAGCTGGCATTTGTGTGTACAAAAAATCCTGAACTGTGACGTTAATCAATTATATAAGGAAATTTTGTCCTCGCGAAGTCTTCCGCTCGGTTAATGGAAACCCAGTTTAAAACTTACTTGAAAACAATCAGTGATTGAATGTTATTTTTGGTATTTTGTTGACACAAAACTTTGACTTTTTATGTTTCGCCGATTAGATAAGAGTGGAGTTTGAAGTCATAAAAGTATGACCCTGCTCTGCAGGGTATCTTTTATGATCGTATATTCAAGAAAGTTTTAAAGAGCTATTAAAAGCCTTAAGTTAAAGGTATCGTCCATTCTAATGCCTTTTCACATAAAAGCTCAATTGGTTAATTAGATCGGCTTAATAATAAACAAACCAGACAGTTGGGAACTGACGCAATCACTGACTATAAAGTTATTCACGCTGTTCCTGCAATTTCTTAAATATAAAGATTGACGGTCAAATATGTGAATCACAAAACCTATTTAACCATTTCCGTGCCGAGCCCTTTTTGGGTATTTTTTTGTCAAAATGAGCTAGGACAAACTTTAAACGTCAATATCTCCTAAACCAAAAGGTTGGTTTATAGCTCGTTGGATAGCTGA
>JAUJPO010086594.1:0-10085 GCA_032270745.1 Tiaropsis multicirrata | reverse complement strand
GCATGTAAATAAACTCTGATTGGCTGAGACGTACACACGTGATTATATCATTGCGTAATACTCTGGACATTTAAAAATGTATATAATCACGTGTGCATGTCTCAGCCAATCAGAATTTATTTACATGCAATTTTTGTGACTTTTTTTACATGACTCTGCTAATAGGAGACCCGTGTATTAATTGATTTTGCGTTTCACCAAAACAATTTAAAATCTCATATACCATAAAATGATCGATCTGGGATTTTTCTATAAAAAGGCTTCAAACCAGTCTCGTGAAAACAGGTTGTCGGTTTTGAAGGTCTTTACGTCGATAAATTTTATTAATAAAATTTGTATTCTAGGATTCGCGTTTCACCATACATAGTGCGTGAATTCATGTGGAAATGTTTTGGTAAATACAGTAATCGATACGATCTAGAAAAGGTACGTAGAGATTATAATCATTTAAGTTACAAGTCTTTTAGAAAAAGGTGGCTTAAAATTTTTTTTCTCAATTTCTTTCTCTTGTGAAAGGTGTTGAAATTATTTTCGAATATTTTGGTCATCTGGACATTTTTAATTGTTTGAAGAATACATAACTATTATCTTATCCAAGGTTTCCCTGTATGTCTCATTTACCCGAGGTTTTAATGTGTGTCTCGCTTACCCCAGGCTATTCTATATGTCTCGTTTATCCGAGGCTTTTCTATATGTCTCATTTACCTGAGGCTTTTCTGTATGTCTAGTTTACCCGAGGTTTTGATGTATGTCTCGTTTACTCAAGGTTTTAATGTGTGTCTCGCTTGCATGAGGTTTTGCTGTGTGTCTCGTTTACCCGAGGTTTTTCTTTTAGTTGGGTTCACTTAAGACTTTTCTGTATGTCTTGTTTACCCGAGGCTTTTCTGTATGTCTCATTTACCCGAGGCTTTTCAGGTATGTCTCGTTTACCCGAGGCTGTTTTATATTCTCGTTTACCCGAGACTTTCTATATGTCTCGTTTATCCGAGGCTTTTCTGTATATCTCGTTTTATCATTTAGTTCCAAAGTCTATTTGCTGGTAAAGAGTTGGGCGCATTAAGGGACGTTTACAAAAGAATAGAAGAGCAGATCCAACACAATATCAATTTTGTTCAAAACCAAAGTACAGAAATCCGAAAATTCTTCGAAAAATATAATCCTGGATGTTTAAAAGGTTACCAATAGCAATAGATGAAATGAGAAAGTAACTCTGCTTTCCTTGGCTTGGGTTGGATGTATTGGATTGAAGGTTGGTTTGTTTGTGTCGAGATAGGCCTTCTTTAATCGGCACACTTTCATAAAAGCACCTTTCGATAAAGTTTGATAAAATACAAAGTCTCTACTAGTGCCCCCAGTATACACAAGACGTTTTTTCAACCTTGTGAGGGTATGGAGCTGCCAAATTGAGCTAATTGAAGTTTTCCGTAGTAAAGCCTCTTAAACGAGTTTGGAGAACGAAGCATCGAGACAAAAATTAGTCTCTTTTATTCAAGCAATTTTTAGAGACTTTTGTACCAAAGAACGACGTGGTCTCAAAACATTTTAAAGACGTGTCGAAACAACGTTAAAAAACGGCTTGTGTCTGGGGTTCGTTTGATTAAACAATACCCATTGTCCTATAATTCCCAATTCTTTGCCACTAAGATTAAATTATTGCGAGAGGAAAACAAACACTATGGTTTAACTCACTAAAATATTTTGTTTACTGATTACACATTATTAATCTTTAGTAAGTGTTCTGTTTCCCCCAATATTCAGTTCAAATCTTCTCATTCTCATTCACATACAATAGAGGGCGGCGCTTGTTACAGGGCGGTGCTAAATAGTGGAAATACGATATCCAAGGTTTTTTGTTTATAAATGTGTTTTCTACGATATTTTTGTTACGCAATTTCTAATTTTTATACTAGAATTTAGTTGTTTCTTTGTGGAAAATTATCAAATTTAAAAAGATCTATGATAATATCTAGGGGGACAATAACGGGTTTAAGTATGGTATTAATTATCCCCGATATTCCCCGATTTTTTACCTCTATGAGAAACTTTAACGATGTTACGTTGAGTGAGATGAAACGGCAAGTAGTGACTCACGACCTTGTGTTCCGCAAAGGGCTCTTCCTTCCAGGAAAGCAAAAGTCCCTATCCCCCTGTTGAGGATATAGGATATTTCCAGGGGGGGGGGGGGGGTCCGAAATATCCGAGGATATTCAGGGGGTAAGAATCTGAAGACCAAGGATATCCAGTAGGTGGGTGTTCAAAATTTTCGGTTGGTATTAAGAAAAGTCGACATCCTCAACAGTGGGAATATGTTGGTGTTGAGAAAAGTCCAACATTTATGACGCTCGATTGGCTTTTTGAGCGTTCTTGCTCGCATGTCTCATTTCTTTCAGGTGGAATCTCGTTTGCATTTTACGTACGCGCCATATTCTCCGATTTATCTTGCTTAACGTAATCTCGATAGTTCTCTCTTTTATCCAAGCGATTTTTAGAGACTTTTGTCCTAAAAGAACGACGTGGTCTCAAATTGGAAGAATATTCAAGAATATTTGAGAATATTCAAGTTTTCTGTAGTAAAGTCTCTTAAACGAGTTTGGAGAACGAAGCATCGAGACAAAATTTGTCTCTTATCCAAGTGGTTTTGAGACTTTTGTCCTAAAGAACGACGTGGTCTCAAGTTGGAAGATGTTCGGTTTCATTTTCATTATTGAACCTTGAATAAAATAATGCCGTTTTCCTTTTTATTGACAATGTTTATTTTTCATATATTTTTAGCAAACTAAAAACAGAATACACACTACTAAATACTATACTACGCAATCACAAGCGCACTGGGAGAAATGGTAACAAGTTGTTAGTCTAGGCAATGTCAATTCTCGCTTCAAAAGGTCAACTCATGGATGATTTAATATTTCACGAATTATGGCTCGCCAAACAGAAATTCCGAGAATTTGAAAATAACGGCGGCGACCGTGACGCTGACGGAGACAATTCCGACATCGGCGACTCGAGCGACGACGACGATCGGGAGGATTTCAAACAACTTTTTTTAAAGGAACGTCAAGCTAAAAAACACAAGAAGAAAGAAATTATAGGCAATAGTACATCAGAATGGATGGCCGTTATTATCGGCGTCTTTTTCGTAGCGGCGGTTGCGGGCGTCGCTTCTTACCACGCCTATAGATCTGACTTTTCTGAAGAACTCGGTAAAGCTTCTGTAACCAGTAGCTTATCATCTGACGCAGAGGCTCTATCCGATGCTGCACCAGTGTATCAACTCCCTGAAGGATTTTACGATGAGATTCGTCTACCCACCGATCTGTCACCTACGAATTACGTATTGTATTTAAGCATTAACATGGCTAAAAGATATTATAACGGGTTAGTGAAAATCACATTTAACTGTGTGGAACAGACGGACCGGATAATTTTGCATTCTTCAAGAACGGAAAACACGCAAGTCGATGTGAAGGATGGAAAAGAAGCTATCAAAGTATTGGACACGCAATACAACAAAAATCGCGAAATGATGGTCATTACTTTAGAGAGGAATTTGACTGCGGGTAATGTTTACAGCTTGTTGGTGTCGTTCGAAAGAGATTTGCGTTATACCGATAATGATGGGTTCTATTTGACTGACTACGTTGATGGGAATGGACTGAAACAGTGAGTTAATGAATAATTTTTCTTTTTCTAATTTCCGCTTTTTTTTCTTCTCCTTATCACACTACTCTGAGGACCCGAATAAACAGAACGGGCAGACAAGTTTCTTCAATTATTTTTGGGAGTTGTATACCTTATCGGGCAAAGTTTTACTCACCTACCTTTAATGGGATTAATTTTCGCGGGGATTTATTCTCGCGAATTGGAAAATTAAAGATTTCGCGAGGATTTATTTTCACGGATTTGCCTGTTTTTAACCAAATTTCTTTCATTTTCCTAGGGTTTTTTGGCAAAAAGCATGAAATAAAAATTTAATTTAACGCAAAGAAATTAAAATTAGAAGAATAGTGAAGATTTATTTATTTTATCTATACAAAAGATTACTCAAATGATTTATCATATAAAATTTACAGTTGATTTTGAAATAATAATAGTTGTCCGCTGTGCATTATCCACGAGGCCTTCTGTAAGGCCTTCCTACAGTTACAGTGGTTTGTTGTAAAAATATCTGATTCCAACATTAAAAAATAAAGTGGTCCAACAAACAAAAATATGGACAGTCAAGAAAATGATTGTTTTCATCCAGAACTAATGAAAAATGTTTTAATGTTCTTCAAATTCACACAGGAACTGTATTTGTATATACTGTCCAATTCCAGTAATGGTTTGCTCATGTTTGCTCAGACTTCATCTTGAAAAATCAAAGGGTCACCAAATACTACTTTTTTTACTCGAACTCGTCATGTAGCGGCGGGAAAGCAGAGTTGACAAAGCAGAGTTGACATACAAGAAGTGACTTATTTATCAAACTACAGTATGAAAACTATCGAAATACCATAAAATAGTTATATTTTTGACTTAAATTCATTATATTAAAAAATATGTTTCAGTGCTTAAAATGTATTCTTAAAGACTAAATTTCCAGTGTTTTGTAATTTGTTTTGAATAAAATACCGAATTTTGAGCAAAGGAGATAAATCATAAAAACGACGCAAGGATCTGCTTCACTTTCGTTTTCTCCACCTGTGTATATACAGTTTTTTTTAAGGGCACAGTATTGACAAAGGAGGCTCCACTCGCTTCGCTTTACGGTTTTTTCCTTTTACGATTTTTTTAGGCCTTTCGGTATTACCTGCCTTTGACATTTTAAAACAATACGACTCTCCCACGGAATGGAAAATGACCTCCTCAAAACAAGGGATGGGACCCCCTTTGAATATCGAGTCGCGATAACAGCGTCTTAGAGTATCAACTGCATTCTAGCTTAGCCAAGCATGAAAATTTATTTCCACCGTGATTCAAGTCTCCATTCAGCACGCGCTGCGATCGCCATTTCTGTTTCTCTGTCTGTTTGGTCTCAGTTTGTTACGTAATGTTATCTCCGAGACCAATCAGAATCGAGAAACATAAAAGGCGATCGCTGCGCGCGCTGAGTGGGTGGAGACCGGCCTTTATTATACTCTACTTTATTTCCCCACAGTATGATGGCCAGCACAGATTTCGAACCAAGTCGTGCGCGTTTTGCATTCCCTTGCTTCGATGAACCTGGTTACAAAGCAACCTTTGAAATATTTGCACAACATCCGAAGAACGATTACTTTGCTTTGTCCAACATGCCTGTCAAACAAAAAGTATGGATAGTAATATTTTATCAAATTATTGTACTAAGTGTTTGCCAGTATTGATGTACCTGATTGGTAAAAAATTTGGCGGTTTTTTGCATTGGAACAATATCCTTAGCTTTTTTGGTTTCAAACCTTACAATGTTCTTAAAATGTTCTTAATCAAGTCTTTTAATTCACGTTTTAAATACATAATCAAAAGTCTTCTTATTTCTATACTCTTGATTCTCCAAAGCCTCCAAATGTTCTTAACATGTTCTTAATTTTTGACCTCGAAGCCTTGTGTTTTTATATATACTTTGTTCTTATAAGACGTGTATACTATTTCAACATAATTAAAAGTCGACTCTCTATTTTAACGTCTAACTGATGCGATGGGAAAGTATCACCATCATCATTTTATTTGAAACAAGTTTTGTAATCTCTTTCAATTTAGACTGAACTAGGTACGGACCGTACGGAAACACATTTCTCTACGACACCAAAGATGAGCACATACCTTATAGGATGGGTTATCACGAGTTATGAAAATGTACAAACTACTGGTCCCAACGGCGTTAAGGTAATAAAGTAAAAGAATTCTTTGTACAATGAACATTGGGACCCATACCCCTTCAGTTGAGGATGCCCCCCCCTGGATATCCGTGCTGAAAACTTCGAACCCCCTGGACGTTAATGTATTAATAAAAGAAATAAAAGAATTCTTTGTGCATTTTTTTTATCAGCGAACCCTATGTAATAAAGATGACATTTTTAGCTGTTAAACACAATTTGATTGCCCAAATGATCGGAGAAGAATCTCTCGAAACGTATAGACCAAACGTTAAATCTCGTTATCCAAGCCACGATAAACTTCCAATTATATACAATCTGATCGATTTCGGACTCTATGATTTCGCAATTCTGGAGGAGCATGCATGGACAGATGACATAACTTGGACTGCTTTTTTTATTGTTCATACATAGCAGAACCTCTTGAGCCATATGTTTCAAAAAAATAATTTCTTTTTCCACCTTCTACTTCTTCTATTAGATTCGAGTATTTGCACCTAAAGGAAGACTTTCAGAGACAAATTTTGCAGAAGGAATGGCACCATATTGTATCAAATATTACGAGGAGAATATTCAAATTAATTATACTCTACCAAAAATGGGTAAGATTCTAGGAAAGGGAGTAAATGTCAAGGTTCTAGTCTTTATCCGCTTTTATGGCTACCCAGTAGACACGGAACGTTTCTTTGACGTCCGAACAACGTTGTTTTAAACGTCAGAACGTTATTTGGACGTTGAAACAATGTTGGAATAACGTTATGTGTCTGTTGGGTATCATAGTTTTTCTTTTCTTGTGTTTTAGAGTGTATTTTTAGTGTTACTGTGAGATTTTGTAGTGAAGCTGTTTTGTTTTTTCGAAATAGAGAAAGCCTCTAGCTGGTCGAATTCTCACTGACCTCTATAAATCCACTGAATAGTCCATCTCCTTATAGATTCCACGAAAGACTGTTTTTTTGACAACGAATCCGCCATGTTGCTTCCGATTCTAGTGCGTTTCTTCTCTTTAAAACGAAAACAAAAAAACATGGCGGATTTGTAGCTATTAGCCCCCGCAAAGAAATATTCTTTCTGGAATGAACTCTTTTTGGAAATGTTTGCTATGCTACCTTTTAATCGGACAAAACAAAAAAAATGTCGACTTATTTTTCGTCGGACTAAGTTAATCGTCGGAGTAAATTTTCGTCACCTCCAAAAAGTTTCGTCATTTTTGTCCGATGAAAAATTTAGTCCGACAAAAGATTTTGTCCAAATCTAAAGTTTAATATTTCTTCACATTTTCGTATTATTTATTGTGGGTTAACCAAGCCCAATTATAATTTTATCGTTTTTTACTTCCTCCTCAACCTCGTACCAGGCCTTTTTTTCCGCGCCTTTTGACGTTTTGATATGGCTCGATTTTGACGCGCCATAAAAAGAAAAACGTCGATACCGCAGAGGATACCCTGGGAATGAGGTGACTTCCGGTCTACTTATAAGTGTCTTGTTTTTCTTCAAATTACAGATCTTGTTCCGTATTCCAAGATGGCTGCTGGTGCAGACGAAGTATGGGGGATGATCATTTTCACCGAATCCTCTCTTCTGTATGATTCCAAGATCGGAAATTTCAACCAGCTGACCAAAATTGCCACAACTGTTTGTCACGAAATCTCACATATGGTGAGTATATCCTATATCAATTATTTTCTCAAACAAGTCTTTAGGTACCGGCTGGTGGTTCAAAAATAACTTTTCCCGTTTAACGGCTTACTGGAGCTGAACAAATTTCATAGTAAGGTCTAACTTAAATTGTAAGCATAAATTTTTCAATTTGGTTCATTAGTTATACCAAGTTATGAACTTTCTAAGTTAAAAAGGCCCCTCATAAGCCTTCGAACAGGCGAAGTTTCTTTGGACCAGCCAGTAGAGGTTTTACAAGAATTTTTAGGAAATTATTCAGAGAAAAAACATGTGTAACTATTTGAAAGTTCATATTTGTATTTCATTATTCTCCAGTGGTTTGGTGACTTAGTCACAATGAAATGGTGGAACGATCTATGGCTTAAAGAATCCTTTGCAGCTTATTTGCAGACCCTTCCTGTCAAACAAAGATTCCCTGACTGGGACATGGCATCCAGGATTTATTCCCGGGGTGTGGCCTCGGCTCTTAGTTACGACTCCAGCATTTACACGCATCCTATACGGACCTTAGCGCAAGACCCAAAGATTATCAGAGAGAACTACGATGCCATCACTTATGAAAAGGTATTATTATCAACGCAATCTCTACTTCGATGATATTCATTACGTAATGTTTTATACGGAAACATCCCAAAAGGCCGGATGTTTGGCACTAGTTTTATTGTTAAAAATTTCAAACGTTTTTTAATATATTTCTATAGGGAGCAGCAGTAATCACTATGTTGGCAAATTATATCGGCGATGATAAGTTCTTCCAGGGAGTTAATGTAAGTTATTTCATGTATGTAATAAATGGTTAAAGGAGGGGCTCTTCGATTAATCACTGGAGAATTTTGTTTTTGTGGACATCTACATTAGGTTCCGCCCGCCACCCCATCTACAGACGCCCCCTCCCCCAACCCTGGTTTCCTGACTGACGTTTTTAAAGGATAACTTTCACACTGAATCAAATTTGATTATTAATATTAATTTTTTTTTTCTGATTGATGTTCTAGTGAGGGTTGCGGTGTCCTGTTAAGGGCTCTAGTCAAAAATCAATTTTCGAATTTAAAGATCAGATTTTGGCTAAAAGTCCTTAGCAAAAATCTGCTTAAATACAGAATCTTTTTTCACGAATTCCTTCATGAGTAATTAAGATTTTAATTACAATAACGACGACGTCATGGACTTTCAAAAGACTCGAAAAAACGACGAGGAAAAGTTTTTTTTCTTCGAATCTTTTCTAAAGTGTCCACATTTAGTTGAACTATTTAAAATTTTGTGGAAAAACTTTTCTAACTTGATACATTATAAGTTATGACTGTTTTTATATGAAAAATTGGGATGAAAAACTGACAAAAAACACTATTTTTAAGATTTTGAGACAAAGAAGCCGTAACAAAAAATTTCCGCAAATCTATTTTTAGTTCTGCATTACATACACCGTTTAAACCAAAAAAAATTCAAAATGTTTTTTTTTCGTCGAGAATAAGGGCCTCAAAGGTGAAATACTCCTCTTCGCAAAAGTCTTCATTTTCTTCTTCGTCAATTCAACTCAAGAATAATTGGCCTAACAGAAAATGTTACAAAAGGCATAAATTTATATTTAGTACATGGCAAATATGAAAAATTCACTATGGTCAGAGCCCTTAAGTGGGTAATATATTAATTATTAGCCTGTACCGAAATCCTACTTTGGCTACGTTTTTAGAAGAATTTTAGTGTGTAAGCGTGTTTTCAAATAGCCTCTAGTACAAGCTAGCACTATTTTGTTGTTTTCTAGAGCTTTTTGAACAAATATAAATTTGGAAATGCAGATGCTCAACAATTTTGGCAATCTATGAAAAAGGTTTGTCTGTGCTTAATTCTTATTTGCTTGCATCCATAACCTGAATATAGAGTTTGTTTAAAGTGTCAAATGACAAGAGCCTGCTTTACTCCTACTGTTTGAAAGTAGGACCTAGTGTTTTAGTCTTAAAAACAAAGCTTTTAGTATTAGTTCACGATATCGTTAAACTCTCTCTGAACACTATAATATACGGTATATTGGGAGACTTTTTGTTGCTCTAGTGGGAAACACCCGCGCAAATTCGATCTGCCAGCCAGACAGTGCATTACGCAGTACGCCATGCTGATGAGTCTACACAATAAGGACGAAATGCGTTGACTGCGCTGCCACTCATATCTCCTGATTGAAGATAGTTAAACAGAAAATATATCGTTTTCTTCATACATATGCTTACATGAATTTGTGAAGATTCGTTTATTTTTCAGTCGGTCAAAGACGTCGATGTTATCTCCTTGATGAACTCATGGGTGAACCAGGCTGGTTATCCTGTCATTCTAATGACTGTCAACGCAAATCGAACCGGTGTGGAAGTCAGTCAAGAGCGATTTGTATTCCAAAACAAAACGGTCACAAATCTAACGAACGACTTTGAGTGAGGAAATATTTTAAGCCATAATATATCTGACTTGCCGTAAAAGTGCTTATGTCCGTCACCCCCTCCCTAATTCCGTCAGCTAGAATAACAAAGCAGCAAAATAAATCAAAACAAACCTTGAATAGATTTCTCAGAAATACACAGAACTACC
>JAUJPO010086583.1:0-10085 GCA_032270745.1 Tiaropsis multicirrata | reverse complement strand
TTATTGAACAAAACCAAAAGTCAGCTTCTTTGATGATTTTTGTGAATAGGTATTGCTAGAATTTTGCTGGCTTTGACATCGGAGTTTTATGTTTGGAGACAGCGCGTACCCTACAAACTGTGGAGCTAATGATCGTTGTTGCTGTAATTGATTTGAGCTATATTTTTAATTTGTTTACCTCCGCAAGAGTTTGCGTGCTAGCAATAAAAACGCTTCCGTGGTTACACTAACTATGAAATTACAGAATTTTTAGTGAGTTTGTCCAAAGAACTCTACTTTCGTTTTCTCAAGAAAATCTTCCAATCCAACCACCATCACCGCCGCAGAAGCTGATCGTAATACTTTCGCTAGGCGAAATTAATAATCAAAACATTTTGATTTAAATGATAATTTAGAAGTGACCTTCCTCACGTTAAGTGGAAGTTCATTAAAACATTATGCAGCCACATAATTAAAACTGCCATCAGAATAGTTACTAGCATCAATTTTGAAACCAAAAAAAGATTCGCTTAAAACACAGAGGGTCTCTAGACTAATAAAAATGCCAAATATAAAAAACTAAGTCTATCTAGTTGTTGAGATTTTTCTGCCAAAAGTTTTCTGATCTATTTTTAGAATTTGGAACACAACCCCCGTCTTTTTTAATTTATTTTTTTAATATTTAGAACAACAATAGATTGAACTGTTATTTTACAAAGTTTCAAGAATAGATCATTTTTAGTTTTTGAGATATGTAAGTTTAAACTTTTTTTAAACACCTTAAAGAAGAGACTTTTTGGTAAATTTTGCGTCCAATTTAAAAGATTTCCCATAAATATCGAAAATTTCTACCCTTAAAGTAGACTATCATTATAGTCCATGGATGTATAGTCGCGTCCAAGACGAAATCTTACCCCGAATAAACTCAAAATAATAAAAAGCCGCGTGGTCGAGAGTTTCCGCGCGGGCGAATTAACAGCGGTCCACCGCGCAAATTTTTTCTTCAGCAGCCTTTATTTGACAGTATTACTCAGTTGCAAAATTTTTCCGTCTACCCTTAACTCTTTCGATATCGCCCCAGCCAAAATCGTTCCTATTGGAGCGACGTCTTCTTCACCTTATAGCCTCTGATAGAAATTTTCAATCGCTTTGAAACTGCATTTTCTTAAAAGTTGATAGAATTTACTTTTGATTAAAACGAAAACGAGAAAATTGGAGAGAAAACGCCCAGCAAACTTTCCCATTTGTCAATTGCTAGAATCCGGAAATTTTCTCTTTCTGGCGGTAATGAAAGAGTTAAAGAGGTACTTTTGCTATATTTTCAAAAGTCTGTTTTTCATTCGCAATTTCTCGTCTGAGATTTTTCAATATAACGAATTACAAAATGTTGCAATTCGCACGTGTACTATCGAATCCCAGTAATCGATCTACGGTACGACGGTGTCTGTTGCTAAGGGTGGGGATACGTTTAGACAGTTTTTCAAATCTGCTGGCTGATTTTGCATAATTTTGTCAAAAACAATTATCAAGAAGAGCGTTATATTATAAAGATCCAGATGGCCAGATGGAAGGAATTTATCGCCTCTAATTATTAGTACGAGTCCATATTCACTATTCTGATTTTCCTATAATTTAGTACGATAAAGGTCAATTTTTCCTCTAAATATAGTACGAATAGCAAAAAAAGAAAAAAGTGACTTTCTCTACTGAAAACAAAAGTGTCAAATATGCAATCTCGTGTAAAAGTTTGAAGAAAGAAGAAAAATTGGCATAAATAAATAAGTAAATAAGTTTTTAAAAGAAAGAAAGAAAGAAAAAGAAAAGTACCAAAAAGTGTGTTTAATTTTTCATCCCCCGAATTTAGTACGAATGGAGTCTAATTATTAGCACGATAAAAAAGTTCACGTTCCGAAGTAATTTATTTCCTTCTATTATTAGTACGACCCCTCCACAATAATCATTTTTTCGGTCGGATTAAATTAGAAGAATGACGGTACTTAATCAGCTTCTTAAACAATGCGATGAAACTTAGAGCCATGATAAAAAAGACACTACCCGAGATAAACCTAAATTGATAAAAAATGGAGAAACAAGTAAGATTTATTGGTTTAAAGAGAGATGGAATGGTATCATATTTCTTTCGTTGCTCTCAAAAAAAAAAGAATAGAAATTACTAAAGGTTGATATTATAAGAGGGTACAAATCTAAGGTTAGAGTATTCTAATTATATTGTAGATTAATTATTATCAAAAATAAAACTATGTTCTTTCTCTCTCTCACATTCAATCTCTTAAATATCTTAAATTCTAATACATTTAAATTATTCAGCCCCAAAAATGTCATTCGTTTTTTCACAATATCAATTCGAAGTAACACTTAAAAATTATGAGCTCAAAAACAAGTATTATTTACACAATTATGGGGAGCTGAATAATCAGTGATAGATGTATTGGGGAAAAAATGTATCTACATTAATAATGCGATATTCTGTCAATATACAACCCTTCAATGTCTGCGCATTTTTGGATAGGTATATGATAGGTATAGGTATATGCGAATTTCGCTTTCTAGAGTTGCGAAAAATACCCCCACTGTTATATGAAGAAAGTCTTTTATAATATTATTTACATAACACTGTGAAAAAGGCAAACAAAAACATCATACAACTATTACCATATAAATCTAGATGAGTGTTCTACATGAAACTAACTTAACGTCAAATAAAAACACTACACAATTTCAAAGATCTCGAATTAGAATTAGATTTAGAATTTAAACTGAAAACGAATCAAATACCATTTGCACTGCGAAGCTTATAGCTACTGGTACATCAAAACTATAATTGAATAGTCTAAAATGTCATCAACACAACCAAAACTAGAATGTTAACATCCGGCAGAGAAGAGATGAAATTTTAATGTTTGTGTTTTTAAAGCGCGAGTGTCTCACTACCCTCTATCTAGGAAAAAAATCTGATAAATGCTATTTACACAAAGGAAAAAAAATGTTAAAAACTACCTATTTTGTGTCAAGCAGTAAATTTCAAATCAAATCAATACTAATGACCCTAAAAGGCAAAGAGGTGAATCTAAACAATATAATGACTTGGTAAAAAATCTTTAAAAAATTAAGTCGAATTTGTAAAGTTTCGTGTTTCTTGTGCTTCTTGGGAAAAAGGGAAAGGTAATTTTTTTTGAAAAGAATCCTACATTAGAATCTTCTTCAACAATTTCTTTGCCAATAAATGGTGGGCCAATATGATAATGATTTTTAAAAAAATTTCAAGAACGAAATTTAAAATTTATACTCAGTGTAAAAAGGTGGATAATCTCTTCTCTCTATTAGAATAAATTTTATAAAACATTTTTCGACTATAACAAACTAAAAAAAATTTGAAAGTTAGACACATAATAAATACCCAAAAAGCTAAGGTCAAGATGCTTTCGTTGAAGATTTAGTCTGTGGTATTTGCCACATCTTTTTCAAACTTTGTAATGCGTCTTTAAGTTTTGTAATGGGTCCCAATTTGTTCTCCGTTAGAGATTCAAGCTCGTCAAATGAAAGTAAGAACAAGGCTTTGCCATCGATTTCCTATAACCAAAACATACAAACAGTTAGAATCCTTGTAAAATATCAACTGACGTAAAAATGAAAAGAAGTTTAATACAACAACAATAGACTGTCCATAGTGTGCACCCCAGCACTTGTCAATTTTCAACCTCAAAGTATCTGAAAATGATCAAAAAGCTTCAAAAAGAGGCAAAAACCCATCTTTGAAGTCAAATATCTCCACTTAGGTACAGAAATCAGAAATTCTTTTGTTAAAACGAGTTCGAAATTTCGATTTTCCAGTTCCACACAAAATAGACTAGGGAACCACTAAATACCCCACGAAAGTACAAAAGCTGGATTTTTAGCGAAAAAGGTTGTTGGTTCCCTAAAATAAAGATATAGTACTGACTTAAAATCATAAAAAATCAAACTCGCCGGAGCCGAAAATCTACCTCAGCTCATGGACTGAATTAAATTTTTTTTTTACCAATACCTTACCTGCTTTTGAAAAGAAGGTGCATGTGCAGGGCATCCAATGGCTGTCATAAAGTCCATCACTTCTTGTACAGACCACTCTCGAGGGTCTTTTGAACTCAAGAATTCTTGATCCAACAAATTGAGGGGGTCGATACCACGATCCATGGAAGATGAAGTAGGATCGCACGGTGAATCTAAAGGGACAGTTTGTTTTGTGGAGGAGCTAGACACAGTTGCACTTGATGTTTTGTTAGGGTCGTCATCGTCATCGTCATCGTCATCGTCATCGTCCACATCTTCTTTTTCTTTCGAGTCTATCATTTCATCATCAAGAAACTCTTCGTCTTCTAACATGTCGTCACCCATCATGACGTCATCATGGTCCAACATGGTAGTTGTAGCTGTGGCCGCTAAAAGACCAGGACCAGACGACACACGATCACCATCGGCAACTGGAAAATGAAAGTGCCGAAAATGAAACTCGTCGTTTATAAAAGACCGGAGTAAAGAAATCTTTAGATTTTATGGCCAATATTTTCTCTTATAGATCTAGTTATCAAAATTAAAATGTAATTGGATCTAATTTCAGATTTTAGCTAATTTTACATACAGTTTCATGCAGTTTTACATTCATCCTTCAAACAGGTTATTAAAATAATATTCGTAATTTCTAAATCGAGTTTTTATTCGAACAGCACTTAGGTCAAACTTACAAATTTTGTGACAATTTTTCCCACAATCACCAGAAGAGTTTCGTTCTTCAACAATCAAGTGTGGACAACATTGTAACATGTCACAAATACGGCTCAAATACTTGGACAAAATACCTGACCTACTCGGTCCTTTAACACGCCGTAGAAAGCGTTTACCATTTTTCCCAGTAATTTCAAGACATATCGTATTGTCTAATTTTAAGTCTTTATGTTTTTTAGATTGGTAGAATTCTCTACTAAATAGTTCTAGTAATTCGTTGGGGTCGTTAGCAGCGTTAACAATTTCGTGTAAACTTTTACGAATACAGTTTTGATGGGGCGGCCCGTTCAGGTAACCGCTAATGGAGTTTGGAAATATTCGAATGTCGTCAGGGTTTAGAAACGGTCCGCATGCACACTTTTGATTAAATGAAAACTGAACTTCGCCACCTTTCCTCATTTCTAAAGACAGAAAAAGATCATTATTTCACGAGCACAGTAGGGTTCGTTCTTCAAACGAAAAAAAAATCAAATTTAAAGAGCTTAAAGCCTAGGTAGCCTGTACTAAGCCATAATTTTTGTGTACAATACGGTAATGGAGCAGGGTTCAGACAGGCTTTAACAAATGGAATTCCCTGAGTTTCCCTGAGTTTTTGTTGATTCTCAAGGTATTTTTCCCTTAGAAATTCGTTGATTTGGGCACGTTTTCCCTGAGTTAAACAAAATTGAACCTGAGTAAATAATTCAAAATTATACACTGCACTGATAAAATAAGTCTTAGTTAGCAGTAACAATGATGGACTCAGCTATTTATACCTAGATCTTTAATATGACTATTTTCCTCAGAAAAGAATTCCCTGAGTATCGGAGGAAAAAAAGAAATTTCCCCTGGGTTTCCCTGATTTTTTTCAAAATTTACCATTTTTCTTGGTTTTCCAGGTTTTCCAGGGTCTGTCTGAACCCTGTGGAGCTTGTCAAATTCTGGAAGTTTTAATGATGCGGAACACGTTTTTTAATATATTCGTGGTGGGCAACATTATTGATGTTTGTTTCAAAAAATTTGAAACACTCAAGTAATTAAATGTCACTCGCTCACTATTTCAAACCATGAAACTTTTGTGGATTGTGATGAATTTCAAAAAGCTCTATATTATTATTAACAGTCCCTGGAAACAGCGACTGGTCAACACACCCAACAAAAATTGCCAAAGCGTCACAAACCCCCACACACGATAAGGTGTTTTAAATACAGGCTAAAATAGAACTTATTTTTCATCATTTCATAAGCCAACTTAAGTTTTCAAAAACAACAAACTAACCTCTCAAGTTTCCAAACCTTTGTCTTTCAAAAGGAACATTGGAAATCAGTGAAGGTTGTTGCTTTTTCAGTTTGCCAGCTTTACCACCTGCTTTGCCACCAGCCTTGCCACCGGCCTTACCACCCTTAGCACCTTTTCCACTAGCCGCTCCCCGCCCAGCAACAGGTCGAGGCGTTGTTTTGTTGAGAGAGCCAGGTGGCCTTCCAGGACGACCATGACTTGGCGTGGTTCTATTTCTTGGTATAGAAAAGCCAAGTTTTTTCGTACGTAACGAATCAAGAACTGCATCAGGCGATAGCGAACTATAATATTTTAAAAACGTTAAAAACATTATTTAAACCAAGAAACAAATTTCAGCAAGTAGTATATCAAAATATCAAATTTTCTGTAGGCGATTTCCGAGAAATCGGTAAAAAAGAACTGCTTATATCTGGCTCTGATTTCTTAAATTTTCTAAAAAAGGCAATACATACCCCGGAGGTTGAAAGGGATGGCTATTCTTCTCACACCAATGAACAGGAAATATATCAAGTGTATCATGACTGACGAATTGGTCGTAAGTTAAATCCCAGCCATCAAAATGAATCCTCAGCAAATTTCCATGGATGGAAACCACTGTTGCCGGACATATCAGTGAAGGTTCTCTAAGATCCACTGCTTCTACTTTTGTGCCAACTTCAAAAGGTGTTACTTTCTTTTTCTAAAAAAAAAAGGAAAAACACCTTTTAATATCAAAGCAATAAAAGCAGCCAGCTACAGAGTCTAAAGGGTGTTCGAGGTTAGCTACACTGATAAAAACTTCCAAAACCTAATTGATGTAAAAACTCGATAAAAAAACTACCATCAATCTATTCTCTAGTACCAATTTTTGTTGGAAATAGTAGACAGAGACAGAGAAAAAAAAAACTAATTACACCTAAATAATAACCGCCGATAGAAGGGAAAGGCGGGATAGTCATAGTAAGATTTATAATTTCATAAGGGCTGGGAAAAAATCTAGACAGAGAGGACATAGAGCCGAGTTTCAAAATACTTACTAAGTGTAAAAACAACGACGATGGTGCTGCAATAGATTCAGTTTGCGTTAGATATTTATTCCAGTCAAACTGTTTTTGTTCTATGAATAGAGTGACAAGAGGCAAGTTCAATGTTTGTGTTCTTGTCTTTTTCTAAGTTTAAAACATTTTGTATTTTATCACCATCATCAGCTCAAGTTAGATTAAATGTGGAAATTTCATTATAAATTGCTCTAGAATAAAACTCCTCTTGGATTTAGCAAGAATACACAATGCAAGTAAGCAAAGTTGGATGAGTAGAGTACAAAATACACTAGTGCTTGATTTATACCTCTAGGTGGTTGTAAAAAGCATTTATGTTGCTTGGCGTAACCAACAGGAAAGATATGTCCACTGCTGGCGTGACAAATAAAATATGTTTCAGTCAAGTCAATATTGACAACAATGTTATTGTACTCTAAGGTTCGAACAACTGAAGCAACAGTGAGCGCTAGCGGATTCAACGGGTTCAATGCTTCTAATTTCATTCCAACTTCAAACGTTCCTGCATCTGAAGGTGCACTGCCCATTGACTCCTTAAGGTGTATTGAAAAACAAACATATATTAACAAATAAAATGACTGAGAATGATTTTGAACATAACGAGAAAGTATGCAAACACGAAAGAGAAAGAGAGAGAGAGAGAGTATGCAAACAAAAGACGTTCTATTGACATTTAAAGACGCTCGTGAATTACACGCAAGAAAAAGAATCATAATTCAGGTAAGGCTGGAAAAGATCATGAACAATTTTTTGCTGAAATGCTACTATTTGTAAAGCTAAAGAAGCCCCTTAGTGCCGGGAGGGAGGGGTGGGGCAAAAAAACAAAACAATCAGCACGGACATTCATCATACAAAAATATTTTAAATGTAGAGAAAGTAGAAAACTAACCGGTACAAAACATTCTTGTGGTGCATCATTCGATTCATGCAGGTTTTCGGCAATAAATTCATTCCAGTCTGTTTCCGACTTTTCCCAACCTGAAGAAGATAGCAATAAAACGTGACCATTGAAATAAGAAATTACGAAAAAATGGGGAAACTTTTTGGCTTTATGAACCCTTTTTACACCAAGGTCAAAAGTTACTACATAGCGTCGTATCTGCACGCTTTGACTTAGGGTGGTTTTGAACAACCAAAGTGCTTGCAGTCTGTTGCAGTTAATATTTTGTGGATTAAATGCAAATTTTAATTTCCAGAAATGGAAATTTAGGCCTATTTTTGGACAAAGAGCTTTAAAAAGATGTATGCACCAAATTTGGTTAATAACAGTTAACCATTGCATGGTGGTGAATTTCAAAATATATCTAAAAATCAGTTACTACACATCAGGTTGTGTAGCAACGTAAAAGAGGCTGGTATCAAATCATGAAACAGCCATACAAGTTAAGAACTTAAGTCCCAAATAAAAACAATAACAACATTTGTTATACCATAAGGTGGAGACAGTGCAAGTCCAACTAGTTGTGACCAGCCAACTGGATGAATATCACTTGAGAGAAAATGTGACCAATGATCAACATCAGAGCCTTCCTCTAAGCCATCGTAACGTAAACAAAGTCTATCTCCAACTATCTTAACAATAGTCGCAACACACATGGCATAGTTCTGTCGCTTATCACAAACTTCAACTTTGCTGCCACATTCAAATTTATTATAATGTCCTTTTTGTACTCTGTCCATAAAATCCGCGGATAATGTTCTACTTCCAGATAACTCTGTAAATATTATTTGTTGCCAGTCCTTGTTGTCTTTGCTTTGGTTTTCTAAGAGATGAAAAATCGTTGATTTCTATCATGTCATGTAAAATTTGCTAAATGATGATAGCTATAGCAAAGTAAAAAAATAATTATTTCTTCCAAATTTGAGTTTTGTTTTATACATACCAGTTGGAGGGACTAGTGGCTTCCTATTCTTGTAACACCATCCAACAGGATGAATGTGTTTTGACCGGATATCAATCCAAAAATCATTACTGACATCTTCGTAAGCTGCATATCGCAACAACATCATATTATTATCTACATCAATGACGGTTGATAGCCAATAATAAACGTCTGTTTCTTTATTCAAGTCAGAACGATCATTGTTGACTTCTATTTTCATACCCTTATGAGCCTCATTTAAACTTGGAGCTTTAAATGTCTATAAATGGAAGAACATAAATGAAAGAGATTATAATAGAGGGCATTTTGGGGGTTCTTTACTCTTGATTTTTGAAGTCAAAACACTTGTTAAAATACTAGTAGTTTTATGACAATGTTTTAAGACACAAATAATTTTTTTAATGTGGTGCAATATTGCACCAAACTCATAGTAAGAGAGAGACTTAAAAAGCAAGTATAGACCATTTTTGTACTAGTAATAATATATCCAGGATCAAAATTTGCATATTTTGTCAAATTTTGATTTTGAAGACCAAAATAGCTGGTTTAGTTTGGCATGATAATTTGTTTTGTTTAAAAGGCATGAAAGTGTCTATAATGAAGATCAAAATAAAATTGGAGCCTTTGTACTCCTTAATTTACAATTAGTTCTTATGATAAATAAAGGAAAGGAGGCTAAAATACTTTCCATTTTTTTGACAAACTTCCTTACAAATGAATTGGTTACAAATAAGTACTTAAAAAAAGACACAATATTTTGCTTAAACTTACATGCTTAAATAAACGGTCTGAAGCAGGTTTCTCTTGATATTGAGCAAGATAATTATTCCAGTCAAAATCTCTATCACTCCAACTTCCAGGATAACTATCTTCATTATATTGATTGTCTATCAATGATATTTCATCTATGCAAAAATGAAAGAAATAATTTGATAAGGATTATAATAGCATGCCTTAGGCTTAGGGGAGACAAATTTAATTTGCTGTTATGCAGGCCCGAGTGACCCTAAAAATAAAAATATCAAATTTTCCTCTTACCATAAAAACATAATACCTTAAGTGGAGAAATTTTGGCGCGGATTTAATTTGGCGCACAGCGGATTTGAAATATTTGGCGCGGATTTA
>JAUJPO010086572.1:0-10087 GCA_032270745.1 Tiaropsis multicirrata | reverse complement strand
TCTTTGAAGTCAATTACGATGACAAAGGCATAAAAGGGACCCGACATTCTTTGTTCACACCTAAAAACTCTAAATATAATGACAAATTACTCTAGAGTAGGAAGAGACATCTATAAAAGATTAGGTATATCTATAGAAGATAACGTTGTATGTAAAATCAAAAAGAGAAAGAATATTCGATCAAACGCAATTGTAGCAACAATTATATCAAATTACAAGGACAAAGGATTCAAAGAGATGCGTGACACCTACCCATGACATTGTCAGTTGACACTCTGCTGTCAAGGTTTTATAATCATGTTCATGTTTTCTTAGACCGCGACAATACTTGTAGTCTGCTTTTGAAAATCTAATTAAAAAGAATCACCGGGCACGGGAAAAATGACACCAAAATGTCTGGTGTACCGACAGGGTCGTTCAGAGGGTTGTGGAAAAGTCAGGGAATTCTTTTTTCTAAATGCATAAAATCAGAAGCAAGAGAAAGGTTTCAGCTGATCTACGAATATATCTCTATTTTCCAAAATGCAATGTTAAAAATTGTCAATCTTTTCATGTCCAGATAGTAGAGATACACAAACGTTGACATATAAAAATGGCTTTGTCAAGACCTGTATACATTGTTGCCGCCAAAAGAACTGCTTTTGGAGCCTTTGGAGGAAAAGTCAAAGATCTATCAGCAACCGTTCTAGCAGAGAAAGCAACCAGTGCTGCTTTAAAGGAAATTAATTTGGATCCTAACCATGTCAATTCAGTCATCTTTGGAAATGTTATCCAGGTATACCACAACATGAGAGTTATGTATATCACATGTGAAGCCTTCGGTGTTGAAATTTGCTATTAATCACTAATTGCTTTTTGTTTATAACTTTTTCATTTTTATCCAACCTCCTCGGACCTTATTAGGACCCATCACCCTGTTTTTTAATTTTGCCAAAAGTCCCCAAGTACAAGCAAAATCCCTCATTTTGCTGTGAATAGCTTGTTTTTAGTCTTTTTTTCAGTGTTTTGAAATTCTCTGCTTATTGGGTTCCTCTCTTTTATTAAAATTTTTTGGAACAACCCCCCCTCCCTCACCACCTGTATATTTTGACCCCCTCTTTGTTTATTTGTCACCTGTGTGATAGTTACTGTTCTTCAAGTTCTTCAAGTTTGCCAACCTCCTTAAATCTTTTGTATCTTGCATTTTTCATTTTTTTTCCTTTAGAGCTCCTCAGATGCTGCTTATTTAGCCCGCCATGCTGGACTTGGCGCAGGTGTGCCACAAGAAGCAACCTCTCTCACGACAAACAGATTGTGTGGATCAGGTTTCCAAGCTGTGGTTAATGCTGCCCAGGTAAATAATATTTGCCCACGCTGGTCTTTTCTATAGAACATTCCAAAGCTTCACACTGGTCGATAGAATTTTACATTCTGCCCAAAATTGGAAAACAATTTTTACATCCCCCCAGTAAGGATTAAGGACGAATTTAATTTTAACAAAATCCACCAAAGCTTCACACTGGTCCATATAATTTTACTTTCTGCCCAAAATTGGAAAACAATTTTTACATCCCTCCCAGACCTTTTAAAGGACGAAATTAATTTTAATATAATTGTCTCAAAATTCAAAAGCAAAGTTTCTCTATTCCTGTGAATAGCCTTTTTTTTACCCAACTTTACAGAATTTCAGTTTGTTATCACATTTGCTGACACATTTTTCTTTTTGTCAATTCAGATCAAAATGTTTTCTTAAAAAAGGAATGAAAGAATTTATTTATTTTATCTAAATATTTCCCATTAGGTAGTCAGAAAAGCAACATATCTTTTCTTCAATATTTCTGTCACAGTTCAGTTCTTTGAAGAAGGCATATGGCCGAAATATTGATGTAACCCAGTCGTCCAACGTCAGACCGTTATTTGGACATTGAAACATGTCCTGCTTGGAAATATGTATTGCTTTTCTGACTACCTGATATGACAATTCTGGTTCTTCTTAATTTGACCATGTCGTTCTTTAGTACAAAAGTCTCTAAAAATTGCTTGAATAAAAAAGACTAATTTTTGTCTTTATGCTTCTTTCTCCAAACTCGTTTAGGTGACTTTACTACGGAAAACTTCGCTGGGCTCAATTTGGAAGCTCCGTACCCTCTTGTATTTCTCATCATGAAAAGATCATTATTTTGAAAACTGTTAAATATATTTTTCAGGAAATCGTCCTCGGTGATGCAGATATTGTCGTGGCTGGTGGTTCGGAAAACATGAGCCAAGCACCTTACGCCATTCGCAATGCAAGGTTTGGTATCAACCTTGGTGAAGGAAGAGAGGTAAATTCAATATCGATATATTTTATTAGGAGAGCCAAATTTAAACTTTAGTACAAAAGTCTCTGAAAATCGCATGAATAAAACAGACAAATTTTTGTCTCGATGCTTCGTTCCCCAAACTCTTTTGAGAGACTTTACTACAGAAAACTATTCACTATTCAAAACGAAATGTTTGAGTATCAACCTCGGTGAAGGACGAGAGGTAAATTGAAATCATTATAATAATTCATCAGCCAATTTGAGGCTATGTTGTTCTTTAGTACAAAAGTCTCTAAAAATTGCTTGAGTAACTTGAAATGCTTTAGTTTTCTCAAATTGGCAGCTCTTTGTTTCCAAATTTCTTCCCAGAAATCTAAAATATTACTTTTCTTAAAATAAAGTGTGTATATGAGTGTATGGAGAGTGTTAAAGTCCTTTTAAAATTAATTTTAATATGGAATTTTAATGTCATCAAAATTTTGTTTAGTCAACTACTGTAGTTCAGAAATAAATGTTTGTTCTTACCTGAAAGGGCTTACGATGACAACCCTTATAACGTTTGATAGAAAAATGATCATAATGGTATCATTAGATTTTGAAATTTCTCAAAAAAAAAATTATGCCCTGGTAACTGATGACGTCATTTGACAGGTGGATTAAAAAACTGGTTGTCTCATAAAAAATATTTTTAGACACTCTAAATTCATCTGTGTCAAATGCCAAATTTCAATCACTACTTGAAGTGTTGTGACATTTTTATGTGTTAAAGAAACCATTAAATCCTTTTGGTAGGTGGAAATATCCAAACGATATGTTAATACTTATACAATTATTCTGCGGAAATTGTTTTCAAAGAAATTGATGAGGCAGTGAAAAGTACTTGTAGAGGTTGTGGACCTGCCAACTTGAGATCACTCAAGTTTTCCATAGTAAAGTCTCTTAAACGAGTTTGGAAAACGAAACATCGAGACAAAAATTAGTTAAAACATTAAATCGTTTTGTAGATGGAAGACACTCTGTGGGCTGGCTTAACAGATTCTTACATCAAAACACCCATGGGTATCACAGCTGAAAATTTGGCTCAAAAATTCGGAATCACTAGGCTGGATGCTGATGAGTTTGCTCTGGCTTCGCAAGAAAGATGGGCTAAAGGTTTGGTTTTTTTTTATTTTTAAAAATGCCATTTTCAAAGAATTAGTAACATATAAACAAGTTTGCATATAACCAAAATTAACAAAGCATATACAGGAAATTTAACACAGTGTGGACTTATCTTTATTTGTGTTTTTCGTTGTAAGTACAGGGTTGGAGTTAATCCTATGACGAGGTTTTACAAACAAATTCTGATCTAAATTAACACACATTATAAGACCCCAAATTTATACGAATTTATACTTTTGAGGATAGGTTAGAGTCGGTATTTTACATGAATAGCATGGGTAGTCAAAGCCGTCTAGACTGTTTCTCAATCGTTGTTTTCGACAGTTTTTATGGTTTACAACCGACGGGTTCGAATCGAATCGAACTGAAAACCTGGCACGTAGCACAAACATCTTAAGGTCGGTCTCCACTGCGCGCAGCTCTCGCCTTTCATGTTTTTTTTGTTCTGATTGGTCTCGGAGATTTCATTACGTAACAAACTGACGTAATATTATCTCCGAGACAGATCAGAACAAAAAAAAAACACGAAAGGCGAGAGCTGCGCGCGCGCTGAGTGGAGACCGGCCTTTAAACACACCAAACATTTATACTTTTGAGGATGGATAAGAGTCGATATTTTACATGAATAGCATGGGTAGTCAAAGTAGTCCGGCGACCAATTAGAACAGAGAAATAGGAAATGCGAGAGCTGCGCGCGCGCTATGTTTGAAATGTTGCTTAGCAGAGTTACAAAAGTCTTTGATTAATAATTAGTCTCCCGCCTTTAAAGCTTTACGTGATATGCATTACGTAACCTCTTATACGGAAATGTCCTAAAGAGCTGTGTGGTTTTGAGTTTTTAACAACAAAGCGTTTTGATGGTTTCGTTGTCGCTGGTAGAAAAGATTACGTAATGAATAGATTGATTGATAATCTAGGATCGACAATAATATATTTGCCTAATTTTCTCAATGGAAAACGAATTCATTATATCCATGACGCAATCTTTTTATTTAAATACGAAAATATCCTAAAAAGGAGGTTTTAACAATAATGGCTAACATCCAACTGTTCGAGATATTTCCGTTGAAAAGATTACGTAATGAACACTTGATTTAACGCCTTTTCACCTTATCACTTTCAGCACAACAAGAAGGAGCATTTGCTGACGAGATTGCACCGTTGGAAATTCAAGTCAAACGAAAGACCGTCACCTTCGATACTGACGAACACCCAAGGCCCGGAATGACTATTGAGGCGTTACAAAAATTACCGCCCGTCTTTAAAAAGAACGGTACAGTCTCTGCTGGAAATGCTTCGGTAAGGGTTTTTACGGGTTTCCGGGAATTTATCGGGTTTCCGGAAATTTATCGGGTTTCCTTATCCATCCCTATATAAGTCGCCTGTGTTTAAGAGCGATGAAATATCAGCTGCTAATGCTTCGGTAAGCATTACTACGGGTTTTCCGGGAATTTTCTCCGAGTGAATCTGAAGTTAACACTACAATAGAGCTTCTTTTAAGAAGGACAAAATAATTTTTTTTCCACCCCTAAGAGTGGCCTGTTTTTAAAAAGAACCGTACAATCTCTACTGAAAATGCTTCCATCGGTAAGAAGTTATACGAGTTTTCCGGTCTCAGAGAGAATTTCCATTTAGCACAATGCACCTTATTTTAAGAAGGACAAATTTTCTTTATCAACCCCTGGGATTGCCTCAGTTTTCCGAGTTTCCGGGAATTTCCATACGTGGAAATCAGGCAGTTTAGCGATTTTCTTTACGGGCTCCGTGTCCATGAGGGGGGTGGGGGGGGGTCGAACCGGGAAACTCTAGCGTGTGAGGCTGACACTCAAACTAGTATAAATTAACCTATTTGATTTCTTGAACAGGGAATATGTGACGGTGCTGCCGCCCTAGTCTTAGCCTCCGAAGAAGCATGCAAAACGCACAATCTAAAGCCACTAGCAAGGGTTGTGTCTTACGGAATTGCCGGTGTGGATCCAAGCATCATGGGTATCGGACCTTCACCTGCCATCAAGATTGCATTAGAAAGAGCTAAAATGTCACTCAACGATATGGCTTTAGTCGAGGTATGGTTTTTTTGGGGTGCATATGGCATTCGTGACATTATGCTAAACTTTTATTTTTTCTCAACTTTGTTTTCTACCGAAACTTGTTATCCATTCGTTTGGATATTCCAGAAAAAGTTTGTAACCCCCAATGATGTCGAAAATATTATTTTTTCATACAGTAGACTCTCCATAACTCGAACACCCAAGGGGAATCGAAAATCGTTTGAGTTTTGGAGAGTTTGAGTAGTAGAGAGTTTGAAATTTTTGCAAAGTTTTTCTCTAATTCATGGTTAGAGTTGATGGAAATGAAATATTTGATAAAGTTTCTACTTTTTTGGGTTGATAAGAAGTTTAAAAACATATATATTTTAGCATCAACAATTTATTCACTGAGGAAAAAATGAGTGATTACAGTTTGTTACTATTAATACCAATATCTTGTTTAATGTTAATTTAAGTCCTAAAAGGAAGCCAGCATTGCTTCCACGAAGTCGGAGAAAAGGCTAAAATCTCGAGAAATTCGAGTTATAGATATAAAATACTCTAAAGGACAAAGAAAGGTTCGAGTAATAATGAGTTTTTTATAAGAGTTTGTTTTAGGAAATTTTCACCGAGCCAACACATTTGCTCGAGTTAAGGAGAGGTTCGAGTTATGAAGAGTCTACTGTAATTCCATTTTCAACCTTAAATTTTGAAGACCGCCCTCTTTGGATATTAGGATCAAATTATGTACACCTCTCGAATACCCCCTCTTATTAGACTCAAGACCCTCAAATATGGTATATTTATGTCCCCCGCTCCCGTATTTTACTCAGATTTTGATGTACCCCCTCGGAAATCCACCACATTCTATTAAGTGACCCATCGAATAGGAAATCAATATCATCTACAGTGGGTGTACATCAATGGTAATGTCTAGACTATCACCACACTTTCCTGACACCCTACCTGGCAGTGGTTGGAATTCGAACACGAAGCATTGTGTGGTGATAAGTCTAAACATTACCACTTACTCACAATTAGAATGATTTGATCGAAGATTTGATTGACGTCAACTGAGCTTAGTAAAGTTAGGTACAAGTAAGTGTACAATCCATCTCTGGTAAAGCCCAACAATCTAGCCATAATCTATACAACTCTGTATTCCCTCTTTTTCAGGTAAACGAAGCATTTGCACCACAATTCATCGCCGTCGAAAAGGATCTCGGCCTCGACCGCTCCATCACTAACGCCTGTGGCGGCGCCATCGCCCTTGGCCATCCACTCGGTGCTTCCGGTGCCCGCATTATGGCTCATCTGACTCACGCCATCCGCCGCAAGAATGAGCAATACGCAATCGGTTCCGCCTGCATCGGGGGCGGTCAAGGTATCGCTATCCTCTTAGAAAACATGAAGTAATATTCTAACGTGGAATGAAGTTTTTCTGTCACAATTTTTTCTTTCTCGATTTCATTTTCTTTGTTTGTTTATTAAATAGGAATGAGTTAACATTGTTAATGGTATTATTAATTTCAAATTGGTAATAGAATTTTTATTATTTTTGACATACTTTTCTATTATTCTTTTTCTTTGGTATATGTGAGTAATCATGTGACCCATATGCGGATCATGTGACCCACATGGTTGGTAGCATTATCAAATCGACCAAACATGACTGTTATTTTAAGCAGGTTTGGATCTATAAAATAAATTTCTAATTTAATTGTGCATTTCGCTACCTTATTTTAAAAAGGTACGTTCCAACTTTAAAGTGGCCTAAGTCAAATTTAATTTTTTCTAAGTGATCCATTAAAACATGCAATTACATCAATATAGGCTATTTACTAATCAAAATCTGGAGTTAGGCCCTTTCCATTAATCATCATAGATGGACTTTAGGTCTCTTTAAAAGTTAAACATTTCTCTAAGATTTTAGTTATTGAGACAAAAAGATCAATAACAAAAATTATTTTTAATATGGACTTTAAGTCCCTTTAAGGCCCTCAGGACTGCTCAGGACCTAGAACCCCTTTAAAAATAAGGTAGCGATTTATGTTTTGGAGCCTTCGGAAAGAATCCATTTGAAAAATTATTCGTGTTTGGGCCTAAGTTTGCATAGGTATTTGACTGGGTGGTTTGTACATACCAATTTTTGTCGGTCGAAAAGAAATTGGTACGGATGTAATGTCGTTGAACTGTAAATTCTCCACATCTTTTTGGTAAAGTAGAATTTTCGCTAATTTTTATAGTTGGCCGAAACAAATAAGTTGATACTTTTAATTTCTGATGTCCTCAAATCGAACATCGGACCCCGCCCATTTTTGACGTCAATCTTTTTGACGTTTGTATTCATAGCAACAATGCAATGTCTTCTTTCTATTTTTTAAACAAAAACAAAACAAAATATGGACTTCTTCGACATTGGATTGCTAGAGTAGAGTAGTTCCAGATCAGCGTGAATAAATAATTTGTAAGTTAATTTTAAATTTCTCCTCTCTCACTGTTATCCTTTAAATCCAGAGCGTGTGTCCAGTTTACATTTTACCTTTGGCGTTGTTTCACGCTTCCTAACTTTGAAAATCTAACTTTGCAAATCTAACTCTGCATTTTATTTTTATCAACTCAGGCCAAAAATGAAGATTTCAAGTTGAAAATAAGATTGACAGGAAGGCTTCTCCCCTCCTGAGGGTATGGAGCTGCCAAATTGAGCACATTCAAGTTTTCCGTAGTAAAGTTTCTTAAACGAGATTGGATAACATCATCGCGACAAAAATCGGTAGTAAAGTCTCTTTTATTCAAGCAATTTTTAGAAACTTTAGTACTAAAGAACGGCATGGTCTCCATTTGGCAGATGAATTATATGTCCTACCTAGGGCCTGAACCACATACTTTTAAAAGGTAAAAAACCTCTGTCCTTGCTACCCCCCCCCCTTCCGTTGATGTTGGTCTTTTCTCACTCGTTGTTTTCTTTTTTTTCTAAAATTCATAACAGAAAATGAATGGTCTACAAATTTATCTGGTATTGATCATTGGTCTCGCAATGTCGTCAATCAATTGTGCGAAGAATAAAACAAACTCGAAGGTGACGACAACGACAATAAAACCTACAGCTAATTGTGATTTTGAATTCAAACCTAGCATCAAGGTATACCGCCCAAAGTTTTGGTTCCAAGATCTCCAAGTTTTCCCATCTTTCGAAGTTTTCGAAGTGCTTGGACCACATCTTTTTGTTTTAATAATTATGTAATTTGTAAACAAACATGGCATACATTATGATGTAATCACTGATTAACAAATGGAAAGTGAAAAAGCTAAAAAGTAGTCATGACAACTTGCATAAATTATCTAAATAGAATGCATGATTTTGGCGCGTTTTTTATTTACTACAACAATCCAAAAAGTCCCAGTTTTCCAATCAAAACACCAAAACTTGTAATCAAGCATCAAGGTATAGTGCTTTATCGTCGTTGTCATATTTGCTGTATATAATATGAAAAGTGCATTTGGAGCTGGACCGCGAATTTAAAATGCCGCAAAATGCAATTATTGGCAAAAAAACCTGTGAAGTCGAAGAACACTTATGTTTGAGGAGAAAGGTATTGGGGTCCATTTCACCCAGTTCTTCTCTATTCCCACACTGAGAGGGTATAGAGCTGCCAAATTGAGCCCATTGCAGTTTTCCGTAGTAAAGTCTCTTAAACGAGTTTGGAGAACGAAGCATCGAGACAAAAATCAGTCTCATTTTTTCAAGCCATTTTTATAGACTTTCGTACTAAAGAACGACATGATCTCAATTTGGCAGATGAATTGTATGCTAAAAAGCGCAAGTGGATTTCGGTGTACAAAAAGGATAATTATACAGCCCAAAGTCTTGGTTCCAATTTTTCTACATTTTTAATTTCTCCAATCTCTTGGTCCACATCTTTGTGTTTTGATAATTTCGCTAGAACATTTACCGTGGTCATGTTAACCGGCCGTAATACAATTATAAATATTGCCGATTTTTTTAGTAAGTGTGACCCGCGTCGATCTCCTTGGAAAATTCGAAAAAAAAAAATATGGCATAATTACGCCGTAATTATTCCATCAAAACATAAACAACAAAACGAAAGCGAAAGAAATCAAAACATACAAGATAAGACAAGCAGTCATCATTTGTTTGTGTATCATTATCATGTCTTCATCATCGCAAAAGAGTATTTTTAAGCTTCTCACAGCTTCATTGTTAGAGGATGATTATGAACAGTTAAACATTTTATTAATAAAATAAAAAAAAAACAATTCTCTTTCTTGCTGCCTTTTATCTTTCAAAAATATTTTTTGAATAAGATTGCTGCCCTTTATTTACATTAGAAATATCTTGACAACGCGCATAAATTATCTCAATAGAAGGCATAATTTTAAATTATTACGATGACGATTCTCTCGATTCTCCAACAAAAACACCAAAACTTTGAAACTTATTTTGGCTGGCGAAGGTCAAGGAAAGTCCAACTTTTCCAACTTTTACAATCTTTACAATTTTTAAGGATGCTTTTTGGAGATGGGAAAAGTTGTAAGTTATTTTACCACTTTTATTATTTTTACAACTTTTTGGACCAAAACTTTGGAAATTTG
>JAUJPO010086561.1:0-10087 GCA_032270745.1 Tiaropsis multicirrata | reverse complement strand
GAACAAAGATTTATTGACTACAAGACTACAAGAATAATAGTTTAAACAAACTACCCACGGTGACAAATTTTGAGGATTATCTAGACCAAATAGAATTATAAAGTAAGGAAGACGAGGAGGTATCGAACAAAGATTTATTGACTACAAGACTACAAGAATAATAGTTTAAACAAACTACCCACGGTGATATATTTTACCTTATCGAATAACATTACGTTATAAACGACTCCGCAGTCTACGGTGCGAGCGGTTACGACGAAAAATGAAGACCAACCCCTCAGGTACGGCCTAGAACTACAGAGGATGACTATGCTAACAATTTTATTTAAAGTCAACTAATCAACGATCTATCAATCACTCACGGCTATGAGGCTGTGGATCTGCCAATTTGAGACTACTCAAGTTTTCCGTAGTAAAGTCTCTTAAACGAGTTTGGAGAACCAAGCATCGAGACAGAAAATTGTCTTGTTTATTCAAGCGATTCTTAGAGACTTTTGTACTAAGGAATTTACCTCTCTCTTCAGACTCATCTTCAATACACCCAGGTAATCCTTCCATGATTTGAAGAGTGCAACTTCGCGGGCGTTCCATCGCAGGAGTGGGCGTTGTTGATATTATAGAACTTCCTGGAGGCGAAATCTTACGGCCATTGCTCGAATCAGCTTGACCATTGACATCAGGGGTTTCTGCTGTGTTGCTTAACAAGTCATCGGAAGGTTGGGTATTTTCCGGAACAAGCTTCTCAGCAAAAATGGATTTCGACTGGCTTTCCACCGTTTCGATGATATCCTCTTTATTATTATAACTACTATTACTCAATGAATTTTGACGCCCAAAAACGTCGGGCGTCAAAGGCGGAAGGGCGGTGATTGAACCTCTCGGCATTGGGTCCAACAACGTACGGTAAGGTTGAGGTGATGACATGAAAGCATCTTTGGAAAGTAGCTTTGTGGTTTGATGTTGTGTTCTGGCAAGATCGGGGATTAACGAGGCGCGCTTTGCCATTGAAAAAGCATCAATCTATTAAAAAAAGGGCAATAAATTTGAAATAAAATATCATACTATTCGATGCAGGTTTGGACACAAAGGTAGACTTCCTATAACCAATGGAGGAGAGTGCATTAAGTTGTCCTATTATCTTATATGGAGACTAATTACTCTCCTTGAATAAGAAAGCTGAAAACGTATTTAAAATAATGACACGAATTTGACCAAAACGCGCGAAAAACGCAAAAGTTTCTCTCCGCGAGTACAGGAAGTAAAAAGTACAGGAAAATAAAAAATGAAATAATCATGAAATTGTTATTTAACCCTTTCTGTACAGGAGCATTTTTCAATTTCTCAAAAAAAATTAACACATTTTTTGAGGCAGGCGAATCGATTTGTTTATATACCCAAATCAGAAAACCTTTTTGCAGATCCGAGATGGGTCAAAAGTCTATATAAATGTCCAGTATATTTGTTATTCAACCTTGCAATTGACATTTCACGATGCCAAATTTACTAGATATCGGGCCTGGCGAGTGACATTTCACGATGACAAATCTACTAGATATCGGGCCTGGCGAGTGACATTTCACGATGACAAATCTACTAGACATCGGGCCTGGCGAGTGACATTTCACGATGCCAAATTTACTAGATATCGGGACTGGCGAGTGACATTTCACGATGACAAATCTACTAGACATCGGGCCTGGCGAGTGACATTTCACGATAACAAATCTACTAGAAATCGGGCCTGGCGAGTAACATTTCACGATGACAAATCTACTAGACATCGGGCCTGGCGAGTGACATTTCACGATGACCAATCTACTAGACATCGGGCCTGGCGAGTGACATTTCACGATGACAAATATACTGGATATCGGCACGGAAAGGAAAGGGTTAAATCACACATAGACCATTAGCATTCCCAGCAGACAAACAACGTTTTTTCAACGTTGTATCGACGTCCAAATAACGTTCTGACGTTAAAACAACGTTCAGTGCCTGCTGGATTAACATTTTACCTGTTCATCCGCTGATAGGTCGGTAAGATTCATTTCATCAACATCACCAACACCAGGTCCTTTGAATGTCACAAACGATGGAGTGCTCTTTCTGCTTTCAAAGCTTTCTGGTATGGGTGAGAGCCTTGGGAACTCCTCCTTGTAGTCATCCGGTTTTAGGCTTGTAACGATTGGTGGAGAAAAGACAACTGGATTCTCCTTATTCACAGGGTCTTCATTTGCGCTCCTTCCGTCGCTGTACCTTAATAGTGAATTGTCAAAATGAACTGCACTTGGGAAAAGATCTTTTCTTGATTTTCTTCCATCTTCTGTCATTTCAAAAGCTTTGTTTACATTCGTTTCATCCTCTGCCTTGTCGTTGTTATTGTTTGCTTGGAAGGAAATGAATGACGTCAGAGAAGAGGGCGTTATGGCAGGCATCAAATCAGGCGTTTGGGCGGTTGAAGTTTTCCTGAGAAAATTCCAAGATTTGAGTGATGTGTGGCTGCTGTTGGTGGACGACGAATCCATAATGGCACATTCGGACGCAACAGTGGCGCACCTCTTTTTGCGCATGTGCAGTCGTCGGTAACAACCAAAGTAGGCCACACAACATAGAAATATGATCAGAAGAACAGCAACGACCGCGCTGATGGCAATAACAATTGTTGATGAATCTTCTGAAGTTTCCTGGTAAAAAACAATTACAAAGAAAACTAATGAATGAATGAAGGAATGAATGAATGAATGAATGAATGTAGGAATGAATGAATGAATGAATGAATGAATGTAGGAATGAATGAATGAATGTAGGAATGTGATCAAAATCGGGAGAAGCATTCGATATCAATAAAGGCACCTTACGAATGTCAAATACAGTGCTGATTCCAAACTTTTATGACAATATCAACAGATAGTTACAAGAAGTACATACAGCAGAGGATGTGAAATGTGATAATCCCCACTAGGCATATTACGTTATTTTAACGTTGTTTTAACGTCCAGATAACGTTCTGACGTTGGAACAACGTCGTTTGGACGTCAAAACAAGGTTTTGTGGGTTACCTGAGCCTCCGGTACATCAGTTGTCGATTTCATAGTTTGGGTGGTTGAAGTTTCGTTGAGCGCTAAAACTTTTACTCGACCCCATTCGATGCTGAAATTAACGTGACTCGGTGACGAAACAGAAACACGAATGACGTAATCTTTTCCATCACGATTGATTGCTAGATTGGTGAATCTAGCCGTGCCATTAATGAAAGTTGTGGTGGTGTTCCCTAGCAACCGTGTTGTTTTGTTACTACAATCGAAACAATAATCGAACAACAGCGCTTCAAGTTGCCATGGTGACCTGACGGAGCCAACGTTTTGGACCCATTGGTCGGCCACGTCGAACATTTGGAATTCTGGTTGATGAGAGAAGGGCTCTGAGATTCTTGCTTCTAAGCTAGGCTGTGACGTCATTTTGAGGATACTGGGTACTAGATAAGAGGTCTTGGACGAGTCTTCTGTTTGTTTTTGCAACTCTGATTGTTGTTGTTTTTGAGCAAACGTCAACGTTCCGTTCGCTACTTGAACTGAAGGTAAAATTTAATTAGACAAAAAAATAGAGACAAATTGGACTTTTTCAGAAAATATCCGTACCCCCTATACCGTAGGATCTTTCTCAACACCAGCCCCCCTGGATATTCGTACTGAAGATTTCAAACCCCCTGGATGTCCCATATCCTCAACAGTGGGAATACGGGTTTTTTCTTTTGGAAAAGCCCATTGCGTGTGACTTCACGATCAGCAAATTAATTTCCTAGCATTTGGGTTTCCTTTACTTGATCCCCATCTACCTCATAATTTCGATAATCAGATTTTTATCGTTACATGAAACTCTTTTGTGAATTGAGACCATATCGTTGATAGAGAATATTACAAAAGAAAGCTGCCAGCACATCCATATAATTCATCTGCCAAATTGAGACCATATCGTTCTTTAGTACAAAAGTCTCTAAAAATTGCTAGAAGAGACACATTTTTGTCTCGATGCTTCGTTCTCCAAACTCGTTTAAGAGACTTTACCACAGAAAGCTTAATCGTAGCGAGGTTATAAGTGCCCGGAGAAAAATCACAACGACAAAAACAGTTCTTGCTCCAAATAGCGCACATTCCTACGAGCTAGTACGGGTGACAAGGTAGATTTAAACTGCGAATAAATATCTCATATGAATCTGGTAAGAACGCAGCCCTATTTTGGAGTATCTGCGTATATAAAGACCCATTCATCGTACTTAACATCACAGTAGCGAGGTTAAGTATCCGAGATAAATCACGGCGACGACGAACGGGTATTTAACAGTCTTTGCTCTATATAGCTCTAAATTTCTTTCTAGAACAAAGGGGATATTAATGTTTACCTTGAGCCTTTAGAAATGTGCTAAAGGCTGTAAAGACCCCGTTCGTCGTCGTGATTTATCTCGGACACTTAACCTCACTAGTGAAAAAATCATACCAGTTTCATTACTAGCCCGTGTACCGCCAGTTGGATCAACGGGCACAGGCTCCGGCTCTTCCACTTCAATAACATTAAACTCGATATCGAGTTGGCTGGACAACTCGCCGGTTTGGGATCCCTCGACTAGTTTTGATGTGACGTTCAGGAGTTGCTCAAAAGACATTGATTCTGAGATAAAGAAAAACAAGGAGTCGTTAAAAGTGTCTACATGTTTTTATATAAAGTACAAATCATAATTAAGAATATACATGCTTCAAAAAGTTAAGAATACATCTTAAGTCTTCTGAGGATTTTTTATAAGAAAACTGCTTGAAAACTGCTACAATGGCTCTTTTTTTAGAGCATATAAACATAGAGCTTTCGCATTAAATTTGAATTTATTTTCAAAACCAATTTATTTCTTTTTTTTTTGGTTTTGAAATCAGATTCAAATTAAGAATATATTAAGAACATTTTATATGGCTTGATTTCTGTAAAGTTAAGAACATTCAAAGGCTTATTGTATACAGTGGTTTCAACTCTCAATATTCCAAATCTAAGATTTCACCAAGTATACACTTTTTTTATAAGAATCAGTGAATTTCGACCAAAGCTCGGATGTTCTTAACTTTGATCCACATGTTCTTATAAAATTGTTCTTATATAAAATAAAATAAAATTGTACCAGTCGTGTTGTTCTGTTCAGTGGTGTTCCCTTGATTGGTAAATGAGGCGTTACCATTTCCTGGTGGATCGCCGATAACGAGCTACAAGGAAGATAACGAAAAACTGTGGTTCAACAATTGTGGCAAAAACATGAAATTTTCTCTCATCACAAACATGAGAAACAAAGTTTCAATCTACAAGATTTTTGTTGGAGTAAATAGTAAATACCTTAAGGGATTTTATTTTGGCGAGTACTAATTTTGGCGAATTTGGTCAAAATACGCCTAAATAAGTACTCGCCAAAATTAAAACAAATTTGTGACTCGCCAAAATTATTTCCCTTAAGTTAAGGTATAGAAGTGACTTTCCAAAGAATAAACCGATTTTGGGCTTTTCCAGAGAAAGTCTGTACACCCAGTGTTGAGGAAGTCAAACACGTCCAGGGAGGTCACTATTGTGAAAAATCAAGGGGCGTCCATACAAATTAGGAGAGAATCCAGGGGTATGCGTGAAAATAAAATGTCCAGGGGACATGGGTGCTAAAAAGGTTTTCTAACTTCAGAACGCTGTTTGGAGGTTGAAAGAACGTTGCAGAAACGTCATATGTCTGCTGGTTGTGTATCACTTACAGTTATATAATTTACATCATCAGTATTTCTTCGACGTCTATTTGTACTTGCACCACCACCAGCCGCCGATACCATTTTTGCCACTTTGATTTTGGAAGATGGTATATTAAGAAAGTTGGCTAGATTATTGACAATGTTTTCACCAAAGAATTCATCGATGGTCAATGCTTTGATGGAACGGAATCCGAATCGAACCTATCAACAAGATATTAATTCACATTATCTGCGGACTTGGTTTCAGCCGTTACCTTACTCTTTTTGTCATAACTTCCAGAATACTTCTCATTTAGCCTTGAAATTTGGAGTAATGGTTCATACTTAGCAATTAAAAGAAGGTGACAAAAATTCTACATTTTTCGACAAAGCAGCATCATTTTATCCAATATTAAATTATGTAAAGTTTTTTGGGAACGTGTTGGTGATCTAAGGAGCAATACAATACAATGTCAGATGTCAATGGGGCAACATAAATACACCTTCCTTTTGTAGCCCCAACACCTGCAGCCCAGGGCGCAGTAGCGTAGATAGGGGTGGCGCAAATTTTGAGTCGGAGCACATATTTTTTACGATGCATCAGTATTGATTGTTAATGACTATGTCGTAAAAGTTTGCACTCCTAGAAAACTTTTGAGCCATCCCTAGGGAGCCACTAAGACCCTCTGAGACCCGTGAACGGCCACGGAACGTTGTCTTAACGTCCAAACAATGTTGTTTCAACATCCAAACAATGTTGTTTCAACATCCAAACAATGTTGTTTCAACATCAGAACGTCATTTGGACGTTGAAACAATGCTGAAACAACGTTATACTAACCATAACAACAGGGGCTACACGAATCTCAATCGGTTCGGATCCAGCTACCACGACGTATATCAAATTTGTGTCCGGGTCAAACCAATTTGAACCGGCCGCACTGTTCAGTTCCGGCCAAAATTTAGTTGGGTCGGACACATCCTTTGGGATGTAATCAATGTCGTCAGTATTGCCAGATCTGCTGCTTCTAGCATTTGTTGGTTTAATCCAAATTCCTAAATTAGAATTTAAAAGATACTAAAAGAACATACCAAGAACATACCATAAGAACATAATAATAATCACGCGTAAAAAGGTCTGGGTCGACTTTTAGACTTCTTGATTCAAAGTTGATGTAAAAAGGTCAGCTATTGCTACCATATACCATTGGCGATTTTCTGCTATTTTAAAAAGGTCTTAAACGTTATGCCCGTCATTGAACAGTTTTAATTCACCACAGGAAAATAATGTAAAAAATGTCAAGTATTTGAAATCAGCGCGAGCATTAATTAACTGAAAGCTTTAGGAACGTTACAAGGGCCAAAAATGGTCAAAAATCAATAAGAGTTTGAGCTAGGAGCTTGTTAATAAATCATGACTTGACCTTTTTCCAGTGAGGATGAATTTCTATGCTAACTTTCTACAGGGGACAATTTTTAGGCCTATTTTTTCAATCAGTAGAGGGGCCCATCAGGTTTGTGATTTTAGGGTGTATATATTAATGATATCCATGACGTAATCCTTTCTACAGAATCATCCCAAAAAAGGCCGGATGTTTATTGCCATTAGTTTTAATGTTAAAAAGTTCAAAACTAGTGGCAAATACCCGGCTTTTTAGGGTCGTTTCCGTAGAAAAGATGACGTAATGAATATCATGAATATACTGGCAATATGGTAGCCAAACCCTTAAGCTGAATTTTCAAAAATAAAATATCATTAACGGCTAGTTAGTCGGAGACACTCCTAGAGTTTTTAACGCTGAGAAAATTGTTATGTCAAAATGTATGTTTCATCAGAGTTGTCAATCAGCCAATTTTATGAGACAAATTGGAAGTTGTGAATTACTGGGTTATGGTTCTGCTCGAGGAAATTGAACAGGAAATGCTCTATGGGTCTATGGTCAAAGCCACGCCATTTCTAATACAATTGGCACACACCAAAGAGTTTGAATTATGATGATAGGGATACCTTCCTTGTATACATCCAACCTCTGTGGTTTCGGATAGTAAATCTCGAAGCGAATGCTATCATTCTTTCCCGCGTTTAACAACATGAAACGCGTTTTCTGTGGGTTGTATGACGTCATATGGATTTCATAATGGTAGTCTATGGAAATGAATCAGGAAATATTAGAAAAACAACAATGAATATCCCCGACTATTTCCAAGTTACTCGAGCCCCATTTCTGAAGCTTTAATATTTGTATATTAAAGTCACGTTAAGCGCGGGGCTCGAGTAACTTGGAAATAGTTTCCAATTTGAGACCACGTCGTTCTTTAGTGCAAAAATCCCTAAAATAAAAGCTTGAATAAAAGAGACAAATATTTGTCTCGATGCTTCGTTCTCTAAACTCGTTTAAGAGGACTGAAACTACGGAAAACTTGAGTGGTCTCAAATTGGCATTCCACAACCTCTATAACTTTCGTCGGAATAAAAATGTTGGTCATCTGCCTGAAATGTCGTCACTTTTCAGAAATTATCCACCGTATGCTTGGGCAACAAATTTTGCAATTTTAAGAGGCGCTAAGGGGCATTTTGTTAGAATTTTAGAGAAAAATCCAATATAGAATTATCCTCAACTTACCAACAAAACACTACTTTGCATAAAAGTGAGGGGCCCATTGTCCCACTGACCCCTCCCAAGTTTTAAAATAATACAGTTACAGATAAAAACCAAGAACATATTTAAAACCAAACCTGTAGCAACCACTGTCTGAAACATCGAGACACGTTCTTGACACGTGTAACCATGACACCAGCCGTGGTCCTGCGGCCCGTTTATCAAGTCAATATAACCATTGCTCGCTAGCCCAATCGGTGATAGACGGCGTGTCTCGCTGTCCGCGTCCAAGCTTTCAATGACAAACAACTTGTAGCTACAACCAAAAAATTACATTACTACACATATCATCTTCCATTTTGAGACCACGTAGTTATCTAGTACAAAAGTCTCTAAAAATCGCTTGAATAAAAGAGGCAAATTTAATTTTCTTTCTTTTCAATTATTTTTTATTCTGATTTTTATTTAAACAATTGTACAGTTTTGCTTTTCAGTTTGAACATGTTCACTCACGTTACAAACAACGTCACTTATTTAAGCCTATTCTTATTAGGGGGGACTATTTTGTACCGAAGATGAACTTTAGGTAATAGCTTCTGAAATATAAATGCTATGCCAACGAAATTTTGTGACTTTTCCTAACCTTTTTATAGCATCATACATTTAACACCCAAAATTATTTCACACCTTTGAGCATGATGTCATTTTTGACAAGCAGGTGTCATGAAAAATGACACATTATTTGCATATTGAAACTTTTAAAATGTCAAATATATAATTTAAATCGTAATTTTATGGATAATTTGAAGAAGAAAGTCATTTTCAGCGCGAAATATGGCGATTTTCATTTTCTGACGGCAAAAATGACAATTTTCTATTTTTTATTTTTTCTATAGTTTTTTTCACTTCTTACTATTTATAGTAATGATGATGGGTTCCAAATTTTATGCAAAAAGGACAACTAGATCAAAAGTTAAAGCCTGGTACAAAAATAGCCTCCCCCCTAGTTTTGAACCGCCCCTAAAAGCCTAGTACGAATAGGGTTAACCCCTTTGCACTACAGTGAAGTTATATTTTACCTCAACTTTTGACATTTGTACATGTTCCAATCTTCAATGTAGGTACATTTCGCATCATTTCTCGTACCACGAACGATTCCTTGTAAAACGTTAACAAAATTTTAAATGGTATAAAAGTAGAGAAAAATTTCACGCGACAACTCAAGTATCGATAAATAAATGGAGATATGAACTATCTTATCGGACAAAAAAATGTCGGACAAAAGTGACGAAAATTATGTCTGAGGAATAATTTTGTCCGACGAAAAGTACGTTCGACGAAATATTTTGTCCAACGAAAAATTTCGTCCAAACTAAAAATTTGCCTAAATGCTTTGTGTACGTACATATCGTGTAACAAACGAAAAAAAATTTTACCCGAAGCGAAAATTAAGTGATAAGAAAAAATACACATATTATAAATAATGAAGATTGAACGAGACAAAATATTAGGAGAATAAAATTGATAAAAGATTATTGTTACTATTATAGACTCGTTTATTAAGGTATTCTATAAAACCGGGGTGGTGTGATATTCAACGACGCGAAAATCCAATAACCAATACTTCTGCCTATTGAATATATGATTTATTAGATACCTTAACTTGAATTGATTTTACCCCCTATAGGGTCTCAAAATAGTGTAAAACCATTAAGAAAATGAATTGTAAACACAACTTCGACA
>JAUJPO010086560.1:0-24294 GCA_032270745.1 Tiaropsis multicirrata | reverse complement strand
AATGACTTAAATTTTTCTCTCAAAGGGTCGATTTTCGATTTTTGGTTCGGACATACCCGTCACCTCGCAAACCTAGTTCAAATCTAGCGTTTTGTGCAGCATTTAATCATTGACCTTCGCTATTAAAATGATGCGTTTTTGATCTAGTTGACACCCGAATGATATATAAGGAATTCATTTGAAATGCCCCCTTCATTGAGTGAGGATGGGCTAATTAAATTGAATCTTATTTTTTATGAAGTTGACATGACTGACTGTAAATTGCTCTAGCTATCTCTCGGTGGAGAAAAATATGTAAATTTTGTATACAAAAAAACTCTTGACATTTACATTTTACCAAATATGAGTGAGAACACAAGTACAATATCATTCAAATACATGTATTTTCATAATAATACCATCCAGTCATGTCAACTTTTATAAAAAAAGCACAGTTTTTAAATTGCATAATCAGAAATGTTGTGTCTCTATATATGTAATTTTTTCCCGTGCGTACTTGCTAAACCATCAATATTACCATGGTTACGAACCCCCTGAAACTACATTTATCAATCTAGCAACCATTTGGCACGAATTTCACTTTTTCATATTCGTTTTTGGATTGCGCGTGCAATTAAGCACTTCTCTTTTTTTATTATTTTTTTATTATAAGATGGATAGAAAAAAGGTCACAGTTTTATATTTAACTGTCAAAGAGGTTCAATTGATAATTTCTGCTCAGTTTAGTTTCATAGCGTCAATAGGGCTTTACTGATAGAAAATTTGTACCGTATGGATATCAAGTTACAGTCTAAAATTACTGGGCTATCGATTTAACTTATATCGACTGATATATCCGATATCTAATATCGCGTTGTAATTTTAAACTCTATTTGTTGTTTGTATCAAAAGCTTTTTCAATGGAGTAAAAGTCAAAACATTGCGAAACATTGCTGCTCAGGCAAGTTACGGCCTGTGCAAAAAAGAGCAAATTTACCGTAACTTTTTCCCACCAATGGCAACCTCTAATCAGCCTTCCCATTTTTTTTAAAAGGTAGCAAATTCTTCATATTTTTTAAAAATTTTTTGAAGAGCCATTTCCAAGAAAATGGGAAAAAATTGTTTTTGCTGACGTCAGCAAAAATTTAAAATCTTAATAACTCTATAAGTATTTCTAAAAACCAAGTCAAATTTGGCAGAATGTTAGGGCTACTAATTGTCTATATATCGTTTAAAAAAAAATTATTTTTGTTATTTTTATGATGTCAGCATTTTTTTGAGAAAAAGGAATTTTGCTGAATTCTGCTGACGTAATCAAAATTTTTGATTTTTTTTTAATTTAGACAAAAGACATTTCGGTAAATTAGCACTTTTTTGCACAGGCCGTAACTTGCCCGAGTGGAATTGGATTATCTATCCAAGAAAATAAGTTCCCGCAAAGTTCCGGAAAGGGCCATCCAGGAAAATAAATCCCCGCAAAAATTTTTAAAAATGTCTGATCAGTGAATTTTGGCTTTTTTTAGGAAAATAACTTCTCACAAACGTTGCAAATACAGATTTAAAATTGAGTCATCTGCAAAAATAAATTCCCGTGAAATATATGAAAATAGCTCATTCACGAAAATTAGCCCCCGCAAATGTTCAAATTTTGAGGCCATATACGCAAAATTTAATCCCCGCAAAACTTTATCCCATTAAAAAGTTCATAATAAATGAACAAGAACTAATCTACTGGTCCAATTATAAAATGAATCTAAATTTGGATAAATTGTTTGTTTTAGAGGGGGGTCAGGATAAGATAAGGGTGGTCAGGTTTAGCCAACCTGATAGTATGGTATATCCCTGTTGAAACAATCAAAATTAATCGAACGCAATCAAAATATTGGTTTTCAATTGCCAAACACAATCAAACAACAATCGAACACCAAATTTTTGGTAAATTTTGGTTGTTCGATTTTTTAATTTCTTGTTAAAACAGGAGAATCAAGAAAATTCATCTTCGATCTGTCAGTCAGGAACATATTTTTTACATTCACAGGGACTTTCTTACTTAGGATTATCTCTTTGTTTTTCGTTCCTAATTATATAGACTTATTAAAAAGTTTATTATTTTAATTAATAACCTGGTTAGGGATAAAATTTTCTTCATGGCTGGATAATTTATTAGATACACAACGTAGGTTTAAAATTTCCCAAAAATTGTAGTTAATGAGATAATTGATTTTTCAATAATTAGTCTTTATAAATGATGGAGTGTAGACTAGACTGTATTCTATTCATATTCCAGGGGATAAATCAATAAGGGGTAATTTGCTGTTTAGGGGGACTGAAAATCATGGATGAAACCATGGGTAGGCCCCATACACACAACATACAACAATTTAAAGAACACAAAAATTGCAACCATTATAAATGAACACAAAAATACAAATTACAACAAAAAATACTAGGAATACAAATTTACAAGTGTAAAAAATACCAGCAAAGACTGGCAATAATTAACTTACTAGAAACAATACAAATGAACTTGTCACAAAATGACAGTTTACAAAATTTACATATACATACACACAACTCCACTCTTTTTATTTAGATAATAAACTTCTCACTGCTGGCAGTGCAACCAAGCTTCGTAACCAAGAACTGGAACATCAATCTTACCAATTAAAACAGGTATTTATTTTAAACCTAGGTCACCAACATCTTTTAATTTAACAAATTTTTAATTTAATAAATCTAGAATTACTGGAAAGGGTTGCTTTTTTGGTAACCAAATCAAATATAGTATATATCATTTAATTTACAGGAAATTCACGAGCTGCAAGGAAAGGTTGCTGTTGGAAAGTAAAATCTTATTTCTTAAAATGTTTTGAAAAATGACAAATAATATCACATTGTTGTTATAATTCATGTTGTAATAATACGTCTATGAGTCTGTTCTGTTGTGTGTGTTTTATCTTTTCAGCCTTTTAAGACCTTTTGCTTAGCTCTTGTAGGTGTCATCGCAAGCTATTTCAATAATATTGCGATTTAGAAAAATTTAGGATCGATCTTTATTGGTCAAGAACGTTCAAGAACAGTCTAGAACGGTCAACTGACTTTCAGATCGATGCTCTGTTTTCTTGAGATTGATCTAATAAAACACATAAGGAATGATATTGTACCGTTCTAATTTATTGTTCAAGAATTTTCCCTAGACCGTTCTTCACTGATTCACGGCATACAAGAAACAAACAAACAAACCCATAACGTGAAATATCACAACAAATTATTCAAATAAGGCAACAAAACATTCTAATCACGTTTCATCATTTCAAAATAAAACATGGAAAATTTTGCCAGTATCCGATATTCAAAAACAAAGACCGTTCTTGAACGATCTGGAACAGTTCGGGATCGTTCCTTGAACGTTCTTGATTGGTTTAACTTCAACAATCGCACCAATAAAAAACAAAAAATCGGAAAAAGAAAAAGGATCGTTTCAGATCATTCTTGACTGGAACGGTAATTATCATTCTTTTTCTTGGACCGTTCAAAAATCAACTACCAACTTTATCCAAATCGCTTGTGATGACACATACTATATTATACCACATTTCGTTGTTGTAATTTAAATTTTGGTGGAATTATCTCGTCTTTTACTTACTGATTTATTCCACTAAGGATTTCCCACCATTATCTCCATCAACCTTTTTTATCATAAAAAAGATGTTGATACCAATTTATGTTTCCTTGAATTTCAGTACTGGCTCACCTTTATCTGGCAATGAAAAACATCTTGAGCAGAAGATCTTCAAATTACAAGAAGAAGTCACAGAACTTCATAGGAATAAAGGAGAGGTAAGGTGATAATATTTCTTATACAAGATTAATTTAATATGATGTTCTACAGACCCGGTCGACCCTGATTTACCACAAAAAGAAAAAGATAATTAAATCAAATTTCAATAAATTTCAATATTTTGACATTTTGTTACTTATTAACTTCATGTAAAAACAAAAAGGTTATAACTTCAATCTGGACAAGATATTTTTAGTACATTAATGACACTAGACTATTAAAAAATAGACGATCTGTCTGTAGAACAACAAATTGAATTTGCCTTGCCTTAGTCCAAAAGTCTTCATGTCTGACTAAATCTTCTTAGCCTTTTTAATTTTACAGTGAAAGGATTACCCTCTACAGTTTCTCAAAAACAAAAAACAAAAAAAATTCCTAAAATCTCAACAAAGATATTGTATGATGATAATCTTTTGTACCTAATAATTTCTAGAATGCACAAAGAATCATCCAGCTGACATCAGAACTGAAAGAAAAAGACGATATGATCTCGTCAAAAGAAGCACAGTAAGGCTCATTGGTTCACGTTTCTAAAAGTTAGCATAGTGTGAGAAGATCTTAAATGGTTTTTTGTATTATGTGACTAAAAACATTACAAACAGGGTTCCTAGTGATCAGAGAAAACCTGGTAAATTGTGTTTTTTAGATGGAAACCTGGAAAAGTCTTTTTTTTTTTCTTTTTTTTCATGGAAGTCTTTTTTTTTAATGATTAAAATCAGAAGGGTTTAAGCTTATCAATGAAAGAATCTCTATTTTCAAAATTTTCTTGTTTGGATCCAAGGGACCCCCATGTATAAATTATGAATTAAAAAAATATCAGTCTTCAATGATACTTTAAATTACTCATTTTTTCAAAATAAACATTGTCTTTAGCAGGAAGTGTGTTAATGGTCAAGGAAAACCTGGTCATTTTATATTCAAAGTTAGGCAAAATCCCTTTTTTGGCGTTTTTGTCAAAGAGTATGTTAAACCTTTACGGAGGTCCTCTAAATATTTTGACCTGTGTTCATTCTTTTGTTAGTTTTTTTTAAATTTTGTACACACAATAGAACCATAAGACCAGTTTTTCAAATTTTCTCCAGATTGAAAAGTATAATTTTTTCTTGATTTTTTTGAATGGATGAAAAATGGGTTCAACTTATTTTCCTAAGGGAGGGGGAGCTCATGAGTTGTTTATGGTCAAAAATTAATTTGATTTCAAATTTGTAATACTTGCTGTTTTTAGTATTTTAGATGCACAGAATAATCAAGATGCAATGGCATTTGAATCTAAGAAATTACAATTATCCATATCTGAACTAGAATCTACTAATCAGGTTAGAACATTTTTACACATAATCAACACGAATTTTGTCGTCAGTTGTTTTTTAACAGTGAAATTATGATAATGGGTATTATGAATTTTGTAATTGGATGTAATATGTACCGGGTGTCCCAGAAAAAAGTTTTGGTGTTTGATCTAGTATACTGATGTTATCATTTATCGTAAATAAAATAATTGACGTGCATAGAAATGGGGAAGTCTAATTTTGAGTTATAACTATTTAAATTTCGGTTACCAAGTTATAAGCGTTTTAGAGGTTAAAATTTGTACTTCTTTTGCGATATAATACTTAAGATTTTACTGTGGTATTCAGAAAAAACAGCATAAACTCAACTCACTGAGAACTTCAGTGTCCCTTATCCTAAATGTATCTAATTAAATTGTATTTCTATACAAAAAAAGCTTTGAAATGTACCTACTGTACCATGTGTTCAAGTTTTCCTTTTTTACTAAAACATATAGATGTTGAAAGACGAGCACCAAGCGTTACAAATGTTGCATTCGTCATTAGAAGCCAAAATGAATAAACTACAAGAAGACAACATGCAACTGGTATGTAGTTCTTTATCAATGCGTACTATTGTGAGTAATGTCCGGTTACACGAACATTATTCAGACCGAGTTGTGTTCGAAAAATTTCTTAAGCACGTGCTAAGGCTGAAATTATGATAACTATTTTTTTTCAACTGTAAAGGAGGATTTTTCACGCTTTAATAAAAGGTGTTATTACTATTTGTCGAGACAATGCGTTTTTTTTTGTTATTTTGGTTCATATAATTATTAAGAGGCTGAAAATGATTGGAAAATAAGAATATCCAGCCTCAACCAAAGTTTTGATGTTCTGAATGTTCTTTAAACTTTGGTTTTACCACAGAGTTAAGGAAATCTTTCAAATATCCCTGCCTTTACCACCGATACGCTCACACCCTTTTAATCTGTTTGTCACTTCTGTTCCCCTCAGGTAGACCGTTGGATGCAAGAGAAAGCTAAAGTGGCAGACCAAATTAATTTTGAAAATGAAGTGGTAGCCAGGTTGGTACTTCTTTTCTTACTCTTGTAGATTGACTTACTATAGCTTTCCATAGTAAAGTCTCTTTTACGAGTTTGTGAACGAACCATCAAGACAAAAATGTGTCTCTTTTATTCAAGTGATTTTTAGAGACTTTAGTACTAAATAACGACATGGTCTCAAATTGGCAGATGATTATAAATGATAAAAAATCCTGACAATACAATAGGAAGTGTGACCCTAAGAAGCAGAAGCCAATAAAGACAGGATAAACCCAGATACAAGAAAATACGTATTTAAAAAACTATGAAAACCTATAAGATAAATTCACTTCAAAATCTGCGTTTCTTGAGATGTACAGTAAAAGGTCAGACAATCGAGACACAACTACAATCTCACAGTATAATCATGAGACCTTGCCCCCTTTCCCCCAATTTGAGTGTTGGGGATCTTCTCGGAGGCTGTGGTGATGCTACCAACTTTGACAATTAAGCTCTACGTATAAAATGGATGCTTGATCTCGTTGAGGTCTCAATATATTAATTGGGGGATTGTAGTTAAATTAATCCTTGATCTTTTCATTACAGTCTACGACAGAAGAAGCTCCAACAACAGTTACAAGATGCTGCAAATGAGCCAATACAAATTAAAGCGTCGTACGTTCATCTTATATCTTTGTATCTTCTTCAAAAATCGTCATAACTCTTTGAAATTGTGACAGTAGGAATGTAATATACAACACTTTTAATGGATAAATTTTCACTCGGTTGGGACTTGAAGAATAGCGTACCCCAAAAAATTGACAATTTGTTCCGTTTTTCTGAAGGACTCGCTTTTGGGTAGGATGAAAAAAAGTATTTTATTATGGTGCAATTTAAGCTCATACAATTGAATTCGGTCCCGTCCGACTTAATCAAACTTAATGAATTCAAAAAAATAATGTTCTGGCGGTCCCCTGGGAATTCGAGTTTAACTGTATATATAAATACTCCCTTCAATTCAAATTTATAATTCAATTGTATAAACTACAAAAATTACTGCGAACAATGGCTGATATCTTAATTTTTCATTTCAGGTCATATTCAAAATCACCAGATGGGACAGGCAGTTTTCATCTACCAGTTCCTGCATATGTTTGTATTACTTCAGTACCTGATCGTGCAAGACACACTATGGTAAGATAAATCTTACCTCCTCTCTTTCTCCTCCGAGTTACAGGGGTCCTTCACATACCTTAAGGGAAGAAATATTTGCAAGAAATTTTACATGGAATTTACTATCGCAATTTAGAATTTTAAAATTAAATTCGAAATAGCCAAATTTAGAGGGTAAATGTTTTCCCGTTTAAAATCAGTAAGTGTTTATCGAGCCTGTACAAGATTTTTATACTTTTACCTTGCGCAGTACACCATGATAAAACCATATGTAATGTTTATCAATTTCTTCTCACTTTAAAGGAAAATGCACACGACGGTGAAGTGACGTCATTAAGGTTCAGCATATCTGGCAAATATTTTGTATCGGGTGGCGCTGATCGCAAAGTAAAAGTATGGGAGGTCGGAAGAGGTGAATTTAAATTGTTTTCGTATCGCTTTGCGTACTTTTTGAAGTTTATCGTTTATAAGTCATGTTCACCAAGCTAGAATAAACATCAAATATCCGTGGCTGGGTCCACAAACTCTAGAGTACGAGGGTATGGAGCTGCCAAATTGAGTCCATTGAAGCTTTCAGTAGTTAAGTCTCTTAAACGAGTTTGGAGAACGAAGCATCGAGACAAAAATTAGTCTCTTTTATTCAAGCAACTTTTAGAGACTTCTGTACTAAAAAAACGACATGGTCTCAATTTGGCAGATGAATTATGTGGTACTATTAAGCTTTTCCAGAAATAATCTGTACCTCCAATGTTGAGGAGGTCGGAAACTTCCAGGGAGTTGAACTATGGTGAAAAATTCAGGGTGGGTCTATACAAATAAGGAGAAACTCCAGGGGTATGCGTGAAAATTGAATATCCTTGAGGTCTGAACATTCTAAATGTTAAAATCCAGGGGGGTCCAAAATTTGGTACGAAGTACAGGGGGGTGTAATTTTTGAAAATGACTTCCTCGACACTGGGGATATTTTCTGGAAAAATCCAATCACCGTTTTGCATATATTCATTGTTTTGATGGTACGAATAAGTAATAATGCAAATACGAATTTGTCGTAGCACTTTCCATCAGTTAAACAGACATTAACCAGAGTATACTAACGAACGATAAACGTTAGATATATACAGAGTGCTCATTGGCGGATACGAAAGGTTGTTTTTACTCACATTCCTTATTTAGAAGCCAACATTCTCCGTCAAAAATTTTGAGTAGCTTTTTTATCTGCCTTTGGTACTTCAGTTGAAAATTAAATATATTCTTTTTCATCTTTTCTTAGGGAATTGCACTCTACATGGTACACTTACGGGTTGCAACCAATCAGTGACATGTGTTCGGTTCGATTCTACTGTAAGTCTTATTACTTTAAACGGATTGATTTACGCGAGATTAAGTTTCGAGAATTCGCGAAAATTTGTCTCGTGAAATCGCGTGGGATCGTTGATTCACGAAATTATAAATGCACCTGAAATTTTTCAAACTTTTCATTCACGAAATTAATTAAATCCAAAAGATTTCGCCACTTTTTTTACTCGCAAAATTTTATCTCGCGAAAATTAATCCGATTAAAGTACCTTTGTTATCCATAATATCAATTATCATATATAATTCACAGCACTACTGCTGATGGCAAAATTCACGTTGTTACTATAACATCTCAATGCTGAGGACAACTTTGTTATAAAACCAAAAAAAAAATTAAAACTGATGTTGACTTGTGGATGCAGGTCGAAACGTTTTTAAATAAATTTTATGTTGAATCTACAAAAATGAAGCTTCTGTCATATATGTGTTTATAATCAGATTAATAGCTCACTCCAACCTTGTTAAATAACCTATATTATATTAGAAATAACTGGGTTTGTTGGAACTGAAATGGATTTAGTTAGCAATCAGTTGGAACTCAGCTATCGGCTTCTTGTTAGTTTAAAATAATAATTATCATTTCAACTTCTTCGATCTATCTATTCGTTTTCAATTCAACTATTGGGCTGTTCCAGAAGGAAAAAAACTGCTTAACTTTCGCTTTGTTTGAAATTATTTGGCATAATTAAGTATACCAGTGAACAAGCCTTAAAAAGTACAATGTTACATTAATGCCCTCTGTGGTCATAAAAAAATTCTTAAGTGTCGAAAAATGAGTTTAGTACAACTTTTTCGTATATTATTCATGTTTTATTCATTATTATTGACAATGATATTATAAATGACTACACTTAAAAATGCAGTCATAGACATTTTGTCCATTAGAACCCCCTAGAAAAAAAATTATCTAAAAACATATCATGACTGGTTTGGGCCCTTCAATCAGATAAGTATCGTTAAAGCAAGTGGATTCGATTACAAAGTGATACTGAGGGCACTTCCCTATGGGTTTTTTCCCTACAAACAGTGTCACGATGGGTACAATTGCTTTAAAATAGAGAAAGAAATCCATTTCCGGTAAACTTTCTTTCCATTTTTGCAAGTTAAAAATAAAACGAGCATAAAACTACCTTAGAAAGGTAATTTTTATTATATTTTTGTATCAATGCTACAATTAAATACTACCCATTTAACTGAAAATCAAGTTGAAGTTATGAACTTTTTTGTTTCCAAAAGTACAACTCGCTTCACATTTTGTATTTTTTAAGGCTTGTTTTGTGTACTTTTAAAGGAGAATTTTTTATGCAAAATAATAGATTTATGTTTGCAGACATGTTTCTAATTTAAAGAGTATTGGAAATGAACATCCATGGTAAATTTTAGCTAAAAACGATAAAATTCGTGAAATTCGCGAAATCTTATACAATTAAAGTATACAGGGGGTGGAGGATGTAAACTTTTTTTTATAAAATTTACCCCCTGAGATAATACATTTTCAACCAACCAAGGGTCAATTAGTGACCCTTAGGATATTTAGAATTACCGCTTGACACGATCCAATTTCACGTTACTACCTGTGGCATATTATTTTCCAACACCATGCTCCATTTTTCCTGCAATTTATTTTAGGAAAAAATGGTACTAGCAGCATCCAATGATAATGCTTGTAGGATATGGGGTCTTCATGACCAAAGATTGAAAGTAAGTTTTACAAAAAAATTATTTTTTTAGCTAATGTTAAAAATATCTGAACAAAATAGTCAGAATCATGTTGTGAAGTATGTGAGCCATACACAATCCATGAGCAATTTTCTAAAGAACTGATTTTTCTCAGTTTGACCCACTGAAGAGTTCGTTATTATTTTCTTCAATGTTTTAGATTTGCGTTTAGAATTTGTGATATATACGTTACGTAATCTTTTCTACGGAAAAAATCACAAAAAACTACACTAGTTTCATTTTTAAAAACTGGTAGCAAAACTCCAAGCTTTTTTAAGTGTTTCCGTATAAAAGATTGCGTAATGGTTATCACGAAACTCAAACAACGTTTTTTTTTAACGTCCAAACCCCGTCGTATCAACTTTGAAAGAACGTTGGAATTATAGCAAAAAATAGCAAAATTGCCAGCTTTTTAGTATGTTTCCGTATACAAGATTACGTAATGGTTATCACTGACTCTTCGTTTTTAAACATTTCAGCATAAGCTAACTGGTAGTAAAACTTAAAGCTTTTTTCGGTTCGGTATACCTGGTTATCACTGACTCTTCATTTTCTTTTAACTTTTAGCATACGCTAACTGGACACACGGGGAAAGTGTTATCGGCCAAATTCCTTGGTGAAGATTCCAGTAAAATAGTTTCCGGGAGTCACGATCGAACCTTGAAGATCTGGGACCTAAGGAGCAAAGCATGTATGAATACCACCATATATCTTTTATATCATATCGAACATAAAATTTAGTTCCGCTTATGAACGAAAAGAATGATTTGGAGTTCGACTGCGAAGTTCGCATTTTGGCTTCAACTGCCAAATTAAAATATCGCAAAATCCAATTGTTCGTCTACAAAATCTTCCTGTCGCGAAAGTTTATGCAATACGTAATTAGTTATCATATGACTTCGAGTAAAATATTTGAGTATTGCACGAGAATAAAATATTTGCCTTATTTTGTTTTATTCTTTTGTTTTGGCTTAGTGTTTTGGCTATTTTTCGGCTTGTTTGTTTTGATTTTTCTTCTCTCGCTTCCCAGTCCCCCTTGAAAAAAACGCGGTTATATTTCACACGTGAAATATTAAAAATATTGCATTTATGTCGATGCTTTCGACCAATCAAAACGACGATAATAAAATATTGTTACGTTGTTCCAGAAAAAGATTATAGCAGGGGTGGAGCATTCGCCCCGCAGCGTTTCATACTTTCAACCCCCGGACAGTGGTTTAACCCCGAACGCGACCCAGTTTTACAACACTGTTACGTTTTGTTTATCCGTCATAATATTCATTTTGTTGGCCTGGAGTCTGAAAAGAAGGTTTCATATTTTTAAACTTCCTTTAGTTTTGAAAAATCTTAGCAATAATTGGTGAAAGGTAGAAAAATCCATTTTTGATAAATTCTGCTCTCTCTAAAACGTTTGAAATCTTACAGCGTCGATCAAAAGGTTGCAGATTTTTTTTAAACAGCATAAAATCAGCAAAAATACAGCAGAACTGCCCTCTTAACCCCACTCAATGCTTTTGAAGGTGGTCTGTTAGCATCTCGTAGCAATAGCTGACCTTAATTACATTAACTTTGGACGAAGGAGTACATTTCTAAAAGTCTACAGATTTTTTGACCAGTATTGTAGGTTGAAATATGGATTTCCCTATCCGACGAATCATCAAACCCGCATAAGCCATGAGTAGATATTATAATTTCTTAAGATATTTTATTTATCTTTTTCTTTTCAGGTACTAAAACGATATTTGCTGGATCAAGTTGTAACGACCTTTTAACGGCCGATGTTGCAGGGTAATTGTAATTGCTTGTTTTTTCTTATTATTTAAAAATTCAAAATACCTGAAAATGATCACAAATTGAGAGCTAGTTGCCAATCAGATTTTTACTAATTCTATCGCTAGGGGTCATTTGTAACTTTTCTTTTATCAAAATGAATCAAAAGTTTCGTTTTGATCAGGCCTAAAAGCGACACTGATTTTATTTTATTTATTTCTTCATAGAACAACCATCATTAGCGGCCATTTTGACAAAAAGATCCGTTTCTGGGACGTCAGGTTTGTAATACTCACGGCTTTTTAGGCGACGAATCTTCTTACCTTAGGGTAACAAGTTTTGGATTTGGCGGTTTTGTCAAAACAACACTTTTTCACTCCATCTGCCAAATTAAATTCCCCCCATGCTTTTTACTGTTTTTACGCCATTTTGAGGTTAAAGGATTCCAGTAACTGCCAAAATGAAATTCCCGCCAAATTAATCTTTTTTTGCCACCTTCCAAATTAAATTCCCGCTAAATCGGCCAAAATTTCTACCCGCCATAAATTTTTACCCTAAGGTAGTAACAACGTTGGGACCGTCTCCATATAGCACAATCTAAGGATATTGTTGACACCAAAAAAACACGTTTGATTCCTCAAGTTATCCGTAGTAAAGTCTATTAAATGAGTTTAGAGAATGAACGATCGAAATAGAAAAGGTTTGTCTCTTTTATTCAAGCGACTTTTAGAAACTTTTGTACTGAAGAACGACGTGGTTTTAAATTTGAAGAAGAATTATATGAATGAGCTACTCGAAAAATACATCGTTTATGCTTTAAAACCGGATAACGTTTCAACTAGTTCCAATGAATTACTTAATTTATGCGACCATAATATTATTACTTAACTTGGAAAGTTCAACGCAATTTTTTTTAATTATTATTTATTTCTCTTCTACCATCAGGCAAGATCAAAATATCAACGAAATACAACTTCAAGGCCGGGTAACTTCACTAGATCTCTCTCAAGGTAAGATTTTCTTCATTGTCTTATGATACAGTTGATATGTTTGACGTTTGATTCTAAATTTCAGGGGAAGGGTCAAAGCATAATTATATACGTAATAAGTAAGTAGTTAGTTTTGCGACCCCAATCGAGGGCAATCCGAAGGCTCCCTTTTCGAATAGCTGGGAGAGCGAACACTCTCCCCTTTTGGCCACCGTTGCTTAACTATATGGCATATTATTGTGACCCTTCCAGCGCTGCCCTGCTTTATTTGCTTTTCACCAAAAAGCACTAAAACCCTTCGTTTCCCTAGGGAAAGTAACAAAAACATTTTTTTTGGATTATGAACCCCCTCCCCCCCCCCCCAACAACAACAATTGTAGGCATACAAAGACACGACAAAATAACTGTCTGGTAGAAATCCACACATGCACAACTTCTTGACTAAAAGTATTGAAATAAGTATTCTTATAGTAGGAGATTGTTTTTGGGCTTCAACTAAAACACATTTGTAGTACTTTTTTTCGTTCCTCATTTATTATAGATATGAATTTCCTTCTGGCAGTAACGAGGGATGACGCATTAAAACTAATTGACATGCGCAATAATCAAATCATTTCAACATACAGGTAACTGATGAGAAGGCTATTTCACGTCACGTGACCACATTCTTGTGAAAAGATTCTTTGACTGAAATTGGGATTAATTCCAGAAAAGGGTTTAATATCCTAGGATATCCAGGGGGGCTGTTAAGAGAAATCGACATCCTCAACAGGGGGTAGGGTTTTTTCTATAGAAGCCCATTCTTTTTTCATGTGTTTTGTACTGTAGATAAATTAATATTTTGTGTCCCCTTTGACTTTCTTTTAGATGCGAAGGTTTCAAAGTAGCATTTGATTACACGAGAGCTTGTTTCAGGTTTGTTATTTACTCCCCGAAATTGGGCAAATTTACTCCCTATGATATTGGGATAAATAAGCAAGGTTTCAGTAAATATAAATATAAATTGACTCGGTGTTTTAGAAATAAATGAAATTAATTTTTTTTACAATTTTCTATAGACTACACTCATTTCTTATAAGCTTATAAGCATATTCAGACTAAAATTGGCAAAAGATTAAACATAATGCTAAGCATATCTCCAGGCTGAGAAAGCTCATCATTCAAATTTCAAAAGTGGACTTGATGGGACGAAAAAGAAAGAAAAAAATAATTGAAAGTGAACGTATGAATCATGTTTTTGATGATTATGTAAAATGTAAAAATGTAAAAATCTGATAAGCATAATGCCTAAGCATAACTTGAGGCTGAAAACGAAATTTTGTTAAGCATATTGAGCCTCAGCCCGACTTTACCGTATGCTTATAAAAAATGAGTTTAATAGCATTTGTACTGGCTAGAAAGCTCTTTTGATACTCTTTCTAAAAGCATTTTTAAAAGCTATAACCGAAAGACTGTGGTTCAGTAAAGCAGCCTTTTTAGCAGGCTAGTCCGGGTAACAGGCTAACTAAACTTAGCCTGCGCATTTATTCTAGAACGGAAAATCTTTATTCGCGGGTCAAGTCTACCTTGCTACACGAACTAGCCTGTAGAAATGTGTGTAATCTAGAGCGTAGGCTGTATAGATCCGTCCGTCGTCGTGATTTATCTCGGATATTTAACCTTACTGATAATGACAAATTGTAAAACTAATTTCTTGTGTTGTAGCCCTGACGCCCAATTTGTGATGTGTGGATCATATGATGGTGGCGTCTACGTGTGGAATGCAAAAACCAACCAATTAGAAAAAGTACTTCGTGAACATAAGTAAGTCCTTATGTATAAATTGTGCGTTTTGTTTCGTACATTGTCCTTTTATTATTGCCATACTTTAAAATCTAAACCATGGTTTAACCATGATCTAGGAATTGTCTTTTTCGATATAGTGGCAGCGATTTGAGATTTGAAATTTACTGTTTATCCAAATCGCTGCCACTATACCGAAAAAGAAAATTCAACACAATACTTCCCCGGTAATAAATATATATAATGAGTAGGTCATGGTCAAACCCATATTTATGCTTATTTTGCTTTAATTTCCCTCTTTTCAGGAGTGCTGTTGTTGCTACCGCATGGCATCCGAATGGCTCTTGTATGATATCGTGTGATAAGAACAAGCACGTCGTACTGTGGACGGATATTTGATGAGTTTGTTATTGGTGAGGTTGTATAATTGATATACTTCATTGAAGGCTGATAATTCCGAATCTCCTGTATTCATCACAGGTGAACTTCTGCAAGTCCGAATTCAAAATTGTCCGAGTTTGAGTCCAGATGACTAAACCGTTGGAACGTTTTCCGAGGCCTATCATATATCTGGTCACATTTTTCACAAATTGTGTTATATCAAAATCTCTATGTCTATATCAAAAATCCTATGGGCCTATATGATGACTATGATCAGAAAATAAAAACGAAATAATCTTTTCCTTCTCATGCGGAGATCTTTTCAGACAATGAAGTTATAGTGTAGGATAATTAGGCCATGACCGGAAAAAAATTAGTATAAAGCTGAAATTTGGTACAGGGTTCGGGGGAAGTATTAGGAAACACATATTAAAACCCCAAAAACTACTCTTTTCCAGTTTTCTATCAAAGAATTTGCCGAACATTCATGTCCGAAAGAAGTTTGCTTGTAAACTTTTTACTAATTAACTCAAGTCTCTTTGTTAATTCGAAGATCCAACTAAGACTCTTTCCTTAACTCATGAGTGATATTAAATATAAATGAGATCTGTAATCCTTCTACGTTTACAAGTTTTAGACAAAGCGTTCCCTTCAAGCCATTCTTTATTAAGGGGTATATGTGGGCATATAAGCGAAATTGTTTGAAGTAGTGTACATACTTTTGATGTACCGGGTGTCCCACGAAAAGGTTTCGGTGTTTTGCGGCCTCCTGGAGCCGAAAGAATTGTTTTTTGATTATTGTTTCTAAAAGTCTAACTTAAATTTTGAGCTATAATTTTTCAAATTCGGTTCAGTATTTACCAAGTTATAAGCGTTTGAAGTAAAAATTAGATTTAAAAAAAATTGCAAAAATACGTCAAAAAAGTGGTATCAAATTAGGCATTTTTTGATGTTTTTACAGATTATTTATTTGGAAAATAGCCAAAAATTGCCGTATTTTTTCTACTTTTCCTATTATGGATTTCAATTTTACGAAAACTATTTTTCAAACCATTATAATCATTGATAAAGTCGTAAAACTCGTAAAAAGAGTGCAATTTTGAAATTAATTGCGTAAATTTGATACCCCTTTTTTGACGTATTTTTACACTTTTCGAACTATGATTATTTTCTTAAAAAGCTTATAACTTAGTGAACACTGAAGCTAATTTAAAAAGTTATACCTCAAAGTTTAAGTTAGACTTTCCACTTTCTAATGAAATAAAATAATTATTCCAAAAACATTTTTTTCGGCTCCAGGAGGCCGCCAAACATCGAAACTTTTTCGTGGGACACCCGGTTTATATTCAAACCTTCAAGAGAGGTAGAATTTTACTTTGAATAATGAGAATAAACTAACAGAGATTTTGGAGATTAAAAAATAATCAAAACTTTTGAATGACAGGTATTCTACTCTACTCATCATAATCATCATTTGATCGCAGTCAAGACAATGAATTCGACCAAACCGCCGCCGCCACCAGGAATCACGGTCATGCAAAATTTCCATACTACTTTTTACCTGTAACTTAAGTTCCTGTTCTTCCTTTTGTTTTCTTTGTTTTTCTTGCTCTTCAATCCTTCTTCTTTTACGTTCAGCTTGTTGTTTGATCATATATTTCTGATAATATAGAAAAGTACAAATGAGTAGCCCAACAAAACAAAACAAGAGAATAAGAAATATAAAATCTCCATAAATCTCAACTGCATTTACGAAATTCAAAAAAATGATTTTGTCAAAAAGTATTTTGGTTGGTGGAGGGAAAGGTGGATAGTTTCAGCTGAATTAGAGCGTTTAATCTTAATTTTCGGAAACTGAGAATTTCTAATACCAAAATTTCAAAGTCAGAAAGATTCATGTACAAGGCATATAAAAAGATTTAGGGAATTTCAAAAAGGAAGAAAAATCACCTTCACTTCCGACTGGTCGTAGTGCCTTTCTTTTCTGGTAGGATATAGAACTTCGTCTAAATAAAAAAAAGAAGATAATTATAAAAAACAAGAAAATGATTGCAGAAAAAAATATACGAGACTTTCACTAACATCATCATCATCATCATTAAAGATAATGTTTTCAATGGGTCCTAGGATGGAGCTTCCAGAGTAGCCTGGATTGTACTGCTGTTTTAGACTCACTTCAGACAGTTTCTATTTTAGTGGATTGCTATCAGACTTTGGGTACATTATAAACTTGAAGAAAACTTTTTTTTAAGCTTTCAACAACTTTTTTCACATGGAAACTAGAAAGATAAATTCTTTTCTGTACCAAGTTTCCTTTTCACAGAAGGTGATTTCTTTGCTGTATGTGATTTTTGTTTTGAAAATCCAGTATCAACCACTGCTTTTGCAACTTTCTTCCTGTTTACTAAAAACGGAAAAATTAAAATTAGCAAAACCGTTTAGCTGGAAGATTAACCATGATAAATTAGAGAGAAAGACGCTAAACTATAAAAGCATACCGGGTGTATGGTGATACCCTTTTTTGAGGTATTTTTGCATTTTTTAAAAATGATTTTTACTTAAAAAAACTTGGTAAATATTGAATTAAAAAGTGATACCTCAAAGTAAGTTAAACTTTCCTCTCTCTAATGAAATAAAATATTAACCAAAAAACTTTTTTTTGGCTCCAGGTAGCTGCAAAACACCAAAACATTTTTCTGGGACACCCGGTATAACATAAACTAGCTGGCAAGCCAGCTGGAGCGACATAGAAGCCCTACGGGCCTCAATGTCGCTACAATAACAGCGCTTCGCTCTCTTTAAGATCAAGATACCATAAAATAAGTGTTAGTAGTTGGAGGTTTATTAGTGACGTCACTGGGTCAAATTACCCCAAAAAGCACCTAATTTGTAACCTCATTTTTAGATGCTGTAACGTTTCCCATTGTCTTCCCTGTAAAATTTCTGTTCCAATGAGGGGTCAACCAACTTTCAACTCCAAACCAACCCTGAGATGTAGACTTTTAAAGTTTGATCCATTTTGATGACGTCACTGCGTCAAATTGCCCCAAAAAAGTACTAAGTTTTTATGTTAACTTTTGGATCTTGTAATGTGTCCCATTGTATTCCTTATAAAATTTCCGTTTCAATGAGGGGTCAACCACCTCTCAAGGCCAACTCAACTCCGAGATATTGACTTTTAAATTTTGTCTATTTTTGTGACGTCACTGGGGTCCCAAATACCCCATAAAGTAATTAATAAATAACTAGCTGGTGCCGCTGGCGCGACATAGAGGCCTTACTATAATATACATTAAAAAAATTTCTTCAGTTTTTCACCACTTTGGTCTTTTCAGGTGTTTCATTGTTCTCTTTTCTAATCAAAAATTTATACGAAGCAATACAACGACTTCTTTTTAAAAATCGCTAAAATCTCTACTTTTCTTTTTGGATTTTCCTGCGCATTTCATCCAGGCTAAAACAATGTGGGATCAAACCTAGTGTTACACACACAGACAGATTTCAAAATATGGCTATTAATATATAGATCAGAGAATCAAAAATGTTCCATAGATATATCAGAACAAAGAAAACAAGGGCCAATACTTTATTCATCATATCACAGTAGTCTTTCATGGGTAGTTTTGAACCTAATAGTCCCTCGGCCTGTGCACCGTTTGAAAGGTGAAGTGTGCTACTTCTACAAGGGGGATTGATAAACAGCTGCCCACACTATGCAGTGTTGTCTTTGTACTTTCATACAAGTCAGACTTGAGCCAGCAATATTCCTTAAAGTAACTTACAAAATCTCTTACCAACGGGTGAAGTTTCATCCTGATGCTGTAGTTCTGATAAGACATCTTTTGCAGTTTTGGTTAGAACCTTGTCTTGAAGTTGTTCCAGACCTCCTAAAGAATCTACATCACTTTTTCGGTGTTGTTCGCTTTCTGGCGACTTTGTGTCCTCAGAAACTTTTTCATCTGTGATTGCTGGTGTTGCATCTTTGATTGCTTCGGAATGAAGACTAGAAGTCTTGTTTGATTGGCTTTCAGTTGAATTATTATTACCTAAAACAAAATGAAAAAGCAATGTTTGTTATGAAAGACTTAAAATATGATTAAGAAAGATACTAAATGCCAAATTTTTATTTTGATGAACGTGTCAAATGTTAAATTTCATCAAAATCAGATTGAAAAAAAATGTCCACATTATTTTTCTCTGGGCGTGATTTAGTTTGATGGATAGATAATTTGATGATTTGGCTAGCTCCATTGTCATGAAATCAAGTATGCATTTTTTTCATAAATAAAATGTCATAAAAACCTTTGTCACTTTTGAGTTCAGATGTTTGATCTGTCTTGGTAATAGTAGCAAAGTCACTTTTACATTCACTTTTCTCTTCTCTGTGAATGGTCATTTCTTTCTTGTATTTCTGTTGAATTTGTTGACCAACTCTCCACGAGGATGTTGTGATGATATTATTAGTGGTTGATTTCTTTGGCGCAACAAATCTTTGGCTCTTCAAAACTAAAAAACAATCACAAAGCGCTTAGAATTGATAGAATAAACACACTCGGCAATTTCCAATCCAATCAGGATACATACACACACACACAAACCCTTATAAAACTTCTTAAATTCCCTTAAAAAGCAACCATGAGTAATAAGTATATATTTTCTTGTTGTGTGAAGAAAAAGCTTTCTTTTATATGATAGATGACAACAAGAAACTGAAAGTGACATCCTTGGGTGGGGCCCTAAGGTGGGACCTAAAAAAATCTTGAAAAGTAGTCGACCCTTAGGTGGGACCCTGAAAATTTTTGAAATTTGGGACCCTCTCAGGTGGGACCCAGAAATTTATTTTTGTTGATATGCGAAGAGATTGTTGTGTGTGGAAGATAAGATTCAAGTCAAGGTGATGTGTATTAATTAAGTTTTTCTTATTTTTAGTTGTTGTGTTGATGATCGACAAGAAAGGAGGAGAAAAAGCCAGAGTTTGAGTTTGTTTTTTGATACTGAAGCAAGATATCTAACAAAGTGAAAGGGAGAATTGGCTATAATATCAAGGATTGCATACATACATAATATACACTACAATGCCTACTCTCTAGGGGGTTTACTGTATATTGCTGCTCGAAATTGACTTTAAATTCTTTTTTAAAAGTTTGGTATATATACTACATAGTTTTTTGTGGGATTGTTTTAAGTTTAATGGTTATCGATTGGGTGTTTTCAATAAGGGTCCCACCACTTTGGAGAATCCCACTGACCGAGTAATCCTGATAATCCTGAGTTGGGTTGCCAAACGGTCCCACCTGACGGTCACACTTTTCAAGATTTTTTTATGGTCCCACCTTAGGGTCCAACTTTTCAAGATTTTTCAAGGTCTCACCTTAGCTTAGGGTCCCACTTTTAAAGATTTTTTAAGGTCCCACCTTACCACCTTAAGCTCCCACTCTTCAAGAATTTTTAGGGTCCCACCTTAGGGTCCTACTTTTCAAGATTATTTAGGGTCTCACCTTAGGCTCCCACTTTTCAAGTATGCCTTCCTTAAAATCCTATGCGTAAAAAGGTTTTTAAAGAATAGTGATAAGTAACAGCAAGAAGCAAGCATTGGTTGAGGGAAGCAAACAGGAGACAAACAATGTAAACTATATACTTTTTGCTTTCTTTCTTTCATTGGAAATCCGTTTATTGGTCTTTTGTTCCTCATCAGCAACCTTTTTCCATTTAGATCTTCTCTTCATTTGGGGTGAGATTCTGACAGTCGATTTGACAAAAGTTGCATCTGGTTGTAGGTTGAAACCTAAACAAAATTTTGATAATAAAACTGTCTCAGTTATACAAATCAAATGACAGAACATTAAACCGAGCAGGTTCAGAAAGTTTGGATTGTTTTTTATATGTTCAATAAGAAATATATTATCTATTTTATAAAACTAGTTTGGGAAGTAAGATAAATAAAAAAATAATTATAAATTTTAGCAAACAATTAGCCCTAAATAGCAACACAATACTTTTGGCTTTGTGATATTTAAAAAAAAAGTACAAACCAATGTAAGTAGGAGCTGAGGGTGCGTGAGCTACTTTTCGCGTCATGGCTGCTTGTTGGGGGATTCTTTCATCTTCATGTTCCAAAATATCATTCTCATCATGGTGCAGCTTTTTATGGAACCCTAAAGGACCAAAATTTCAATACAAAAAAAATTGCAAGCACTTTTAGTTATGTTTGTTTTATTTTAAGATAACATAACTTTCTAGCTTTAATAGCGTAACTTTCATTTTAATTTTTAACATTTTGTTTACTTGAAGAGTGTAGTCTCAAAAAGCCATCATAATAGTCATATCCATAGTAACTAATTTACAAGTTCCTATCAAATTACTGAAAAAAGTATATTCTTATCAAATATTTTAAGTTAGATATACATACCCTCATCAACTGTAGAGGAGCTTGAGTTGATCTTTTGTTGTTGAATCTTCTCTTTAAGCCTTTTTAGAGCTTCTAAAGTTCAAAGTTTGATATATCAATGGTTGATTGTCAAGTCTTTTTGGGTTTTCTGAAATTTATTCATAAATCTAAATTTTTTATTGAATCGAACGTGCGCACCGCACTATTTTCCAATTTTTCGAAGGCCCAATTGTAACATTTCAAATATTTCGTATAAGTTAGCAAAGATTTACTTTGGGGCAGGCTGGAGATATAAAAATGTCCGATTTGGCTTAAATTCAATGGATACAATAAAGTAATGACCCAGTCTTCCGGCCCAAAAATGAAAATTTTCAAAAAATGAAAAAATCTCCTCTTAGGTATTTACCCAAGGAACAAGTATACCAAATTCCAGCCAAACCGGACAATTTTTAAGACCTCCAGCCTGCCCCAAAGTTTTAGCCTCGTTTTGGCAAAAAACTCGCCTCAGGCCCCAAAAATCAAAATTTTCAAAAAATGAAAAACCACCCCGAGGAACAAGTGTACCAAATCTCAGCCAAATCAGACAATTTTTGAGGCCTACAGACTGCCCCAAAGTTTTGGGACAGACACACACACACACAGAGATTCTTAGATTATAGCTCAACTGAAGTTGAGAATAACATTCATACCACTTCTTCCTTCTTTTTTGGACAATGATCGCAGTGATGTATTCTGCATTTGATGGGGACGCCCATTGTATGTATTACATATGTTCAATTCATCTAGAAGTGTAAAAAATTAGTAGAAAACTATTTTTTTAATGTAAACTAAAGTCAAAAAGGCAAAAACTTGAACAAAACTAGGACTAAAGTGAAACAAAATTGGAGCTAAAGGTAAAGCCAGAAAACACTGATGGAATATATATATAAAAACTATTCAAAGATTTGCAGAAAAAACTGTTCAATAAGGATTATCAAGTTTTCAAACCAGTAAGAAAAAACTGTTCATCATTTAAGAACGCTAATGGTAAATTTTTCCTACCAACTTTTTTAATTTTTTTCTTACCAACAGTGGATGGAATTCTATGAAGATTTGGTTGAGGGTAGCTTGGAGGAGGTATGTTTTCTTTGCGTGTGTTCGTCTAAAGTATTCACAAAAGTTAAGATACAAGAGGTTACATGAACCTTTTTATTTTGCTTTATTTAGAAGATTTTAAGACATTTATAAACAGGAAATTCAGTTTTCAGAAGACATACAGATTATATTCTAGAAAGGCAGGGCAGCGTTCGGTAAAGATTAAAAGGGGGACTTTTTCTAATGATTTTCTAACAAAAAATATATATTTCAACATTTTCTTTAGATTTTGAGATGAATAGCGTCTGATAAGCAGACCCTAAGTGTTTAAAAAATGGCCTGTCATATCAAAATAAATGCCTTAAAGCAATTGTACTTTTATATATCTTGCCAAGAGCTGAATAAGCAAAATGTAAATAAAAGGATCTTTTGTTATGAATAGAGAAAAATGTGGAGCAAGACACATATCAGTTTTTTCTTATGTCTGTTTCAAAATTTGAATAGATTCTTTTCATTTAAACTCTACTTGCGTCAGCATAGACGCGCCGGCCTCCAATATTATATCACCGTATAATTTCATTTTAATATTTAATTTAGCAGATATTTAAATTCAGCCGCCGAATGCAAATATGCAGAGCAAAAAATAATGTACAAAGGAATGGTACAGAACAAAAGGAGATGTGGTACACTCTTTTTTCTTTATAAGCATACGGTAAATTCGGGTTGAGGCTCAATATGCTAAGCAAAATTTCGTTTTCCAGCCTCAAATTATGCTAGGGCATATGCTTATCAGAGTAAAATTGAAAGGTTACGTTGATTTTGACTTCCATCTCATTTCCGTTGTTTTTTTGTTAAGAATCTACCCTTTTTCCTTTCTTTTGTTGTTCTTAAAGTAAAAAAAGGACAAAACGATGGAGAGAAAAAAATCATCCCATCAAATCCACTTGTGAAATTTGAATGATGAGCTTTCTCAGCCTGGAAAATGCTTAGCTATGCTTAATTTTTTTTCCAATTTCAGCCTGAATATGCTTATAAGCGTTATAAAACCAAGATTTGGTAGGGTGAGCAGTGGCAAATTAACAAGAAAGAAATGCGAAAATGCCCCCCATTCATGGACTGCTCTGTAAAGCAGTTCTTTCGTTCTTTTTTATGCTTTGCATATGTACAACAGCAGTTTAGCGGCTGTATGAAAAATTGTTAAAGGTCATAATTTGCACCGAAGGTATATATCATCGTCTGCTGTACTTAACTGTATGGACAGAAATGGATCAGTTCTTAATTTCTTTTAGCTTCTTTCTCTTCTTATTTTTATTTTACTATTTAGTTTGTTTATGTATTTGGTACTGCGGGTCGGTTTCAGATAATGCCTGAGGGAGACTGAGTGTTGGGATCCCGTAACACGTGTAACGTCGCTATGAACCGGTCACAAGTCCGGGACTTCAGGCATAGTTTTTGTTTTCTATTTATCTATGTTGTCTTGTTTTATGTTTCATGTTTGTCTTTGTATATGTATTATGAGGTGTTATTT
>JAUJPO010086549.1:0-10087 GCA_032270745.1 Tiaropsis multicirrata | reverse complement strand
CCGTCATTCCGAAGGCACTATTTGCAACAGATGGAGCTGTTCTTCCCGTTAATGATAAGTCAAAGGTATTTTTACAAATTCTGAATCACTAGACTGATACTTGACAAGTACAACAAAATAACGTTGACAGACTGCTTAATTGAATGACTGTGCTTACATACAACATATGATATACAGTAGAACCGACAGCCAAACGTACTTGGGTTTTAACCAGAAGTCAACAAACCTTACAAAATGACAAATATGTGACTGCTTTGTGAAGACAGCATACTGATTGCAAGGACAAGGTACAGCTCTTTTTACTCTTGTTGATTCTAAACACTACTAAAAATAATGGAGTTTAGGTGAATTGATTTTATCAGTCATTTTGTTTACAGAAGGTCTCTTTATGACTATTATTACGGTTAACTGCTTTTTCAGACTAAACGTGAAATTGAAGACATGGTCAAACAGCTAGATACAGAAGCTGATCAATCAAATGCAGAATTCGATTCAAATCCATCAGAGGAGCAATACAAGGTTGCAATCATAGATGGTATGGCGATGGTCAACCAAGTCAATTTTAAAGGACTCCAAACATGTAAAGACTTTTTGGATCGCTTCATCGAAAAATTACATTCGTCGAGATTCGTCGTTGAAGACGACACTGTTATATCTGGTGCAAACGGAAAGAAGTTCCTCTCGCACATTGAAACTAAGGCTGATCTCACAAAATACCTCTCGCTTGCATTCATCAAATACTTCAAGACGCGCACGATCAAATTTCGAGATGAGGAACGCATAATCGGATTCGTTGTCGTATATGACACCAGGTCTGTTTCAAATCTTGAAGGTTATTCCACGGACCTGATGACACATGACCATGAAGAAGCAGATACCTTGATTCCTCTCCATGCACTTGATGTTTGCACCAGAGATCCGTTTTCTCTACTCAATGTTTACTCGCCAGATACTGATGTCTTTGTATTGCTTATCCATAAGTATGATTCTTTGTGTGCTGACACAAATTTTGTTACGGGGAGTGGAGATGATCAAAAGTCCACACCCATTGGCAAATGCAATGAAGTGTTAGGACCCGATTTATGTGCTGCTCTTATTGGATTTCATATTTTCACTGGATGTGATCAAATTGGCAGATTCAATGGAAAGTCTAAAGGCACCTGGTGGGAAGCCTTTCTTAAGGCTGACACAGATGTTATTCAATCATTACAGCAACTTGGTCAGGATGGATCGACATTGCCTTCTTTGGGTGTTTTAGAAGGTAATTATTTTTTTTGGCGTTGATTGTTGATTGTGATTGATTTTGCGAACAGATATACTACAACTACAAAGTTTGTGATCACTTTCTTTCAGGTCTGGAAAAGTTTGTTATACAAGCCTACGCCCTGAGAAACACGAAGTCGTTTACAAACATCGCTGATCTCAGGTGGTTTCTATTCAGTCGATATTCGAAAGATGCATCCAGTCTGCCACCGACCTTATCAGCCTTGAAATACAAAATATTCCGAAGTCACTTCGTAACATTTGTTTTCAAATCCTGTTTTAAAGCAATACAGAATCTGCCTGATCCAACTGGGTTTGGATGGGAACTTGAAGACGATCGCTTAGTTGCAATAACGACTGATGAACTTCCTGCCCCGATGGGATTGATTGAAATGAGCATGTGCTCTTGCAAGACCGATTGTAGCAGTGCTCGATGCATTTGTCGTAAAAATGATTTGATTTGCACAGACATGTGTAAATGCTCTGATGATTGCGAGAATGACTGTGTAGATGATGACAATGCAGAACTTGAGATTGGGGACGAGAGTGATGAATGTGATCAATAAACAATTTTTTTCTTATCAATTTTATATGTTTTCGTGTTTTTTTTTTAATAACTACTTTTTGTTTGTCTTTGCTAATGTACTTTTTGTTATACTGTACGACTGTACTAATTGCTTGGTCTGTAAATTACAAAAAAGTAGATTGCTCCTGAACTAAAAGTCCGATCGACTTAAAATTTTACTAACACAGAGAATTTGATAGGTTTGACCTATAACTAAAAATTCAAGAAATAAAATTCATTTTGAGACATTTTACGGACCGAAAACCGTGAAATATACTTTGGTCTGTAATATACACGCTTTTAGAAGAACATATTTTTTATTATGTAGTAATAGCTTTGAAGCATAACTATTTTCAGTTCAAATCTCAAAGAAAAATCCCAATTTTTCGAGCAGATATTACAAAATAGGTGAATTTTAGGGTCTTTCTATTCGGGTCTGTAAAATACCCAAGATGACCTTTAAAAAATTGCCACCATATTTTTTGAATTCCTCAAAGGCCAAATATTACAAATCCGTTGAGAAAGTGCTTTCATCAGAAAAATCGAGCGGAAATGCATTCTGCCCCCTACTACTTTGACCAATTGGCTATCGTCGCTGTTAATTAATAAATAATGAAAAATGAATGCGACTGTTCCCTAGCTTTCCTTTTCTAGGTTTTGTTTTATTTTTGTTGATGATGGAAAGTCTTCTTAAAGCTATTATTTATCTTATTCGTCATTTTCTGTTTTCTTCTCAGTTTCGATAATGGGTGGAGTTGCAAGTAAGGTAGAGTCAACATCCAAGGGTGATAAATGGAGGTAACTTTAAAATTGAATTTGTCTGTCCTGTACTAAAATATTTTTATTTGATAAAATCCCTAATATTTGTTTGATGTGAAATATTCAAAGTTGGCATTATTTTTAGTCTTTTTGGAAATTGATTCTTATTGAAGTTGCTTTCATCAAAAAGCAATTATATGCGACAATTAAAAGACTTATAAGGCTAAACGTAATGCGTTTTGATAGTCCCTTTGTGCACGTTTCCTATCAGGAGAACCCAATAAGAGAAAAAAGAATTTCAGGAAAATATTTTGGAGGGCTTTATTATCGCAGTTTGCCTGGGTGTAAATTCTGCGTTGATTTACACATTAATAATCAGCCCTTAGATTTAGCCATTTTAAACTTTGCGTAAAGATTTTGTTGCAAAATCTCTTCAACAGTAAAATTTTAATTTATTATTAAATTATTTCGAAGTGTTTTAAGAAAGGTCTAATATAACCCGATAAATATTTTACTTTAATTTAAGGGTACAGAGGGAAAAAGATAGAATTTACGACTTCGAGTATAAAGACGTATCTTGGTGTTTTTATGGTATCTTATTCCTTTTTCTTTTTGTTAAATAATATTTGAAGAAGGATTTCCTTAACCTGACAACATCATACTTTTATCAATACATTTTACCGCCGAAGGCTTCGGAAACGAAACAATATTCATCAAACTAATTATTAAGAACAAAAAACATTTAGTCTAAAAGGATCCTAATCCAATTTACCTATTTGAGATATGATATTATTAGAGATCATTTTTCAATCATTTTTCTTTTAGATGTTTTTCAGTTACTAGAGGAAAAGAATTATGAGAAATTTGAAGAATTGGTTCAATTTGATAATACGATAATAAACAATTTGACGTATGAAAACGAACATGAGCCAACCTTGTTATTACACGCTGTCGAATTTGATAAAGATGATTCTGTTATTGAATATCTGGCTAATCACGAACATTGCGATATCGAGATCCCAGATTGGATAAGCCAAACACCGTTTTATTTTGCTGCCATCAAAGGAAATCTACCAGCTGTCAAATGTCTTTTAAAACGAGATCCAAGTGTTCTCAATAAAACGACTTTTCAACGCACACCATTGCACCATGCAGTTTATACAGGCAATAAAGAATTAATTGAATTTTTACTACAGCAAGAACACATTGACCTTGATATAAAAGATGCTTTAAAAAAGACTGCAGATACACAAAACAATATCCCTGAGGAAATTCAAGAGATGATTAGAGCTCGAAGGAAGAAACGATGACTCTTCTTTACCCAGCCAGACACACAACATTGTTCCAACGACGTTCAAACATCGATGTTTGGATGTTACAACAAACGTTCAGTGTCTGCTGGCAGAAATATGCATTAAAGAGTATTTAAAAAATCGGAATTGATACCATAGTTTATAGCAAGTCCAACATTTCATACTACATTTTTTCCAATGTTGGATGAAAAACGCATGTTGAATGAAACAAAATTTTTAGTTTATCGGTGACTACTTTAAAAAAACATTCGAACAAGAACATAGTAAGGCATAAAGGCATAATCAGCTTATTATTCAAGGTTTTCGCCAGTGTTTTTATGAAGCGAAAATTGGATTCAGATTACCCTTGAAAGCCAAGATAAATTTAAAGGCATTGGATCTTTTAACCAAGCATAACCAATTTATTTTTAGTCCCGCGCTTATGTCAGCAAAAAATGTACCCTTATTAACACCCTGGCACAAACAACCGTGTGGAGGAGTACTGGATCATAACAAAAGACAAATGTGACATCCTCTGAAACATAAAGAAGTGGATAAAATTAAGTTTAAAATTTTTTAACAACACAAAAAAGCTTCAATAAATACTTTGAAATGTTTTTAATCTGTAAAGAAATTGAATGGTTCTATTTAGAGGAAGACATTAAATCCAATTAATTCGAAAACGACTTTGCGATCTCTTTGAATGTCTTTGCCATATCTCAAATCAACTTTCGATCTTTTGTTAACATTTTTCGATTAATGTTTGCTTTCACCTACTAAATAATAATTGAAACGATCACGTCATTTGCGACATTTGTTTTTGCCTATTTTTTTTACATGGCAAAATATTTTGACAGCACCTGCAACATTTTGTTTATTTCTATTTTACGCAGGAAAACTATTTGGAAACGTTGTTAAGCATCTCCGTGTGACTAATTAGTAATTAGGGTGGGGCTTGGTATTACATATTACATATTCCTGCCTTAACCGTCGTGTTTTTAAGGGTCGCAAAAAAGAACAGAAAAAGTGAAAAGAGTTTCTTGAACATTTTCGAGAGGTCTAGGCCACTCATACCTTAACCTTTAGCCACTGCTGTATTTTTTAAAGATTGTTATTTTCTCATGAATTTCAAACTTCAAACAGCAGTGATACGTTTCGGGCAATTCTTTCGGTACCACTGAAAAGCCCTTGGGGTATTTTGGCTTAAAGGCAAATGGTTTGAAGCTATAATAATACCTTAAGTGCCAAATTTTTTTTTTTTAAAGCTGCGCCAAATTAAATCCCCGCCAAGTTTTTTTTCTTATTACGAAAAAGTAAATTTTAAACGAATATTATTTTTCTTTCTCAACTTGTACCAACACAATAAATAAAATACAAAATTTATACTCAATGGTTATAATATTGCCGTTTTTCTTTTTCTTATCAGCCTTGTCTACAGCTGGCACGACTATGTGACATTTTTGAAAATTGAATTAAATTCGCGCCAAATTAAAAAAATTACTTGCTCCGCCAAATTAAAAAGAATCCTTGCTGCGCCAAATTAAATCCGCGCCAAATATTCCAAATCCACTGTGCGCCAAATTAAATCCGCGCCAAAATTTCTCCACTTAAGGTAGACTAAAAAAGGTCGAGAAAATGGCTTTTTATTTTGCTACTACGAGTGGAATTATGCCTGCTATCAAATCTCTCTTAAAACGAGATCCAAGTATCTTGCCCAAAAATCCCATTTGATCGTGTAAAAAAATTTGTTTTTGTGTATGTTGCTTTTAAGGAATAAATATGATGCAACATAATGGTGGCAAATATTCAATCAGTCATAAACTCATGACTGGTGTTAATTTATAATACATTTTGTCATCAGGAATTTGGTGGTTTTAATAAGGGAAGATCCATACTCATATATATGTATCGAGTGTAAGGGGTTGGGACTGGGTTGATACATGGTGTATTGGTGTTATGATGCATGGTAGAACTCCAAAGCAATAAAGGATTGATAAGCAAACAACGAGTTCAATTTGTTTGCAGCATTCTTGATACAAAATTAGGAAATTTGCGAAAAAGAATCTTTCGATCCGAGGGGACTCCAATTCAAATTGCAGTTCAATGCTTTGAGACCTCTGTTTTTCTCACAGTTTTTGTTTGTCGAGTTTTTCTAGATTTTAATTACAGTTGAACCCATGTAATTGGTTTAAAAAGCAACGGGTTTGTCCGAGCAGAAATTTAAAAAAATCAACACTTAGGCCAACCCTGAAAAATTTCTGCGTTACCGGGTGAAAAATTTTCTAGGATGGGTTTAATTTCAAAAACTATAATTTTCTTCGTTAAAGATGCTTTGTTTGTTTGTTTTTTCAAAATTTCAGAAATTCTCACACCCATTCTTAAGTTTTTGCGGCCGGATGACCTAAAAATATTTCTCACCCGGCCAGTAACGCGGAAACGAACAATTTTTTAGGTTTGGCCTTATTGACGAATTTTTTTACGACCCTTGGAGAGAATAATATTTAAAGAAAATGTTCAAAATTATTATCTTTTAGGAGACTAAATTTTGAATTTTATGTTTATGAAACTTGAAGTCTTACCCCGCTCACTTATACCCTTCATTTTTTTGTCCAATTACCCCCACCTCGGGCTTTCATTTTTGTTCTTGTTTAATAAATCTTTTTCATAATTTAATTTTTCCTAGCATTATCACTCGTTTGGCCATTCTTCTGTTCGTACGTTTGGCCATGGATGCAAGCGTCTGATTCTGAAAATAATCCTTTGTGTTCTTCTCCGGTCGGAAGAAGATAATGTAAATTTTGTTTCCATACAAAAACAACAAAATACAAAAACAATTACTTGTGAGTACCACCCATAAAGTCACATCTTTACTGTACTGGTGCTGTTGAAAAGGCTCGATGCCTAGTAATACGAAGAACGATAATACAGAGATAAAACTTAGGTAGATAATGGATATTGCTTCGTTAAAGATACTGGGTAAGTTTCGACCACGATAAGCGGGTACCATGCATGCCAAATGAATGGACACTGAAAACAAAATTTGAAATCTGATATGAACGACTGTATTCAAACAATGTTTTTCGTAGCATAATTCGGAAGTAAAAGCCAACATTTCAACTCTGGGATATTCCTCGAACAATAAAACTAATCCAAATATGAAAACACTTCCAATCGATAGTGATGTTATCATTGAAATCTGTTTAAGAGATGTGACGAAACTTTGGCGCTTGCTAATTCGAATGTGCGTATTAAAAGCCGTCAAAATCTTTTGAGATTTCACCAGAAGAATCGAAGTGATTATCGTATACAGAGGAAACAACGCTGGTATCCTCATAACGCATGTCTCTGGCGTACGATCCAGGGTCACCATCAAGGGAACCATGCATAAAAAGATTGTTATAGTTCCCAGTTGGAATATCGAAGTCTTGAAATCGATTATGCGTCCAATAGGTGTGTCCCGGTGTAAGATCAACACCAAAGCAATGCATACAGTCAGCAGAAAAACAAGCAACAAGAAAGCCATACTCAATATGATTTTCGTGTCGGTTATTTTCATTTGTAATTCCTTAAAAGGGTCAAAGCAGCCTGTTTGGTCCTTAAAAGGAACCAATCTTCCTCGGCACGAGATACAACGTCCATTTCCTGTGGCAGATTTGACTTTATTTTTCGGACATTTAATGCAAGTCCATCCAAAATGATATCTCCACTTAGTCACTGTTTTAGAAATTTGTCCAAATATTATAGTTTCACCTGGTGGACAGACAACATTGTAACATAAAGGGCTTTTAAATTTATCTTTATAGCTCAGTATTCCTTTGTTAATTTCATCATCGGGATGTATGCTACGATAAAGATCTAAAGGCTGCATGAAAGATGTCTCGGTGCGTTTGACCTTCACTACCAGATGTGTTCTGCTGTAATATTGCATTACGGTATTCCTTATCGCTCTACGGGTTCGCTTATACGAACGCACAGTTTTGGCTGCATTTTTGTTTTTGAATATAACTCTCATGATTCGCTTGTAGAGGCCTATACTTTCTTGGTAAGTTGACTGTTTTTTCTTATCTGATTCTAGTTCTCCATGGTGTGGAATGCCATGCGCATCACGCTCTATACGAGAGGCATTAAGGAAGGTTTTTATGAGTTTTTTATTCGTCATTCTGTCCTTACGAAGAATGTTGAAATTTGATATGAAGTAATTGATGTCGTTGAAATCTGCAGGTACGTATGGCATTTCATGGGCTACCCAGATCCTCCGATCGCCAGCATTGATGGAACCGGCTGTCACAGCTTTGATGAATTCATATTGCATGTTAGGATGTCCAAACATGATCGTAACATTAACATCCAACTCTCGTTTTAGATTTTGGATTGCAGCACTCATGTCGAATCCGATAGCTGAAGTGTTTACATACTGAGCAAAGAAGCAAATAGTCTTTGATCGGTGTAGGAAATTCAAAACGTCTCGAAAATAATCATAATATAAGCATTCATCGTGCTGTATTAAAGCTACCAGCCCAACGTGTTTCCACTGGAAAAAGTCGAACTGATTGATCAGGTTCTCCATGTTTGATTTGATTTCAGATACTGCTTGAATGGAAGCTTGTTCATAGTTATAAAAATAACGATGGTTACTCGGGTTCAAAACAACTAGAGGAAAATCACGTTTCATATCTAGCATGCCGTCCAGCAGTCGTCCATCCATTTGATTCAGATACGATAGAACGAGGATGATATCAGTATCTGAAGGATGGTAAATCTTTCTGTTAGTCATATTGTAACTGTATTCAGCATCTAAAAAGATGTTACCGACGACTTCTGAAAGTAGTTCTGTGTGCCCACAAACATCATAATATTCGTAGTTTATAAACTGATCAAATGTGGTTACACCTGGGTAATGCTTGAACAACTCGGAATGACTCGGGATATCAATTTGGAGCCAGGATAAGAAAGATTGGTGGAATATTTTTGCTCTGACATTATCAAATGTATGATTGGCGTCTGGTCTTTGGTTGCAAATGGAGTAGAATCCGATAACTCGGAACGGTTGATCTTTTTTCTGTACCACAGTCAAGGTTTGCAACAAGGAAATGAGCATCAACATGCAAACAACAACAATACTGCCAAACCGATTCATTATTTCAGTGTTGAATATCTTGAAAATGACAGTTTGTGTTGTTGTAAATTCTTTGTTTTGTATACGTTCAAATTTTCAGGGTACACCAAAAACATGCTTCTTCCTTTAAATTAAAATTTATAACAAATACGAGTTTTAATCCCGCGAGCATAGGTTTTTATAATTCGATTTTGAGGATTAATATTTAATCAGCCAATGTGTTCATATTTCTAAATATTTGTGGTGTGAAAATATCTAGATACACAGCATAACAATTTTCTTTTTCTTTCTCGTTTATTACATATATGGCGAGCTTCTGGCTGTTTTGAACTCAGAGAAACGCGACTTTTGATTTGAATATTGAAAAGTTTAGTCACAGCATGAAAATAAAAACCAGTCTTTTCGTCGAAGGTACAGTTATAACTTTTCCTATCTATATTTTCCCTTTCAAACGCGATTACGTAACCAACACATTACTCATTAATTGGGGAGCTTTTATATCAAGCCTCCGAGTTAAACTTAAAGGTGTAGGCTTTCTTAACAAATTAATGAAATTTGTAATTTTTCCCATGGCGAAACAATAATCCAATGATATATAATTCGAACTAAGAACGAATTCAAACTAAGTTTAATTGTTGATAAAAATAGTAAAAGAATTCATGATTTTCCCGGCCGCAATACGTAATATTTTATACGAAAACATTCTAAATTCGAGTGCTTGGCAACTACTTTTGACTCGATCTCAAAACTAAAATTGGGGTTTCAAAAACGGACTCCTTACATTTTTCGGCCATTTCCCTTACAGTTTTAGCAAAAGTTTCATACCTGGGCCTTGTAAGAACCGCGAAAACCTGCCCTTAAGGGCTGCATGTCCGGTAGGTCACTTACCTTGAGTACCCCCTGGGTAAAAGCGCACCAAAATATACCCTGGAAGTGGAACTGGCTGCTTTTTCATTACTGGCATTGTATTGATTTAATTGACGTCATTCTGTTGAATTTTAAATAAGAAAGCCATTCGTTGTGAAAACCAAGATCCGTTTTGTCCAGCACCACAAAAAGAAAACTAAACGAAAAATAGACTTTAATCGACTC
>JAUJPO010086538.1:0-10087 GCA_032270745.1 Tiaropsis multicirrata | reverse complement strand
CCATTTTGAGCTGTCCGCAATGTTCGCAATCCAGCGGTCGCCGCACCAGTTTGCTTTGAAGCAAACGGTGACCTAGTTGTACTTTAAATGTGATACCCACGCAAATTTTCATTTTCATAGGACTATTAAAACTCGAGTTATTTTAATGAAAATGAAAAAAGCATTCCCGATTTCATACTTCCAACATCAGATCAAATGAGTTAAGACGAGAGGCACTAGCAGTAACGTTTGACATGCATACCTCCGATTTATAAATTTTGCGAATATAATTTCAACAATTCATCAACCAACCAATCAGAATTCATTGAACTTCAATATGAACCAATCACATTTTTTTTTTCATGTAAATTTCTAAATTCTATATACTATAAAGTAAACAAAAAGTCAATTAAGAGAAAAACTATTATGAAATCAAAAAAGAGTAAATTTTGCGACTGGTAAGATACTCGTCATTTCAAAACAGGTGTTTAGGTCCAGTTACCGTATTATTAGCGTAAAACAAAGAAGTTGGGCAAAAAGAGATACAAAAAAACGGCTAAGGGTTGTTAAGGATTGAAAATGTCCGGGGATAAATTATGAGAAAAAGCTTATATAATCTCCCCCCTCCCCTACATAAATTTATTCTGTTATTTATTCTGGATCTAGTATGAAAGAAGACTAACCTAAAGCATGTTGCAAAAAGATTGTCTGTTAATAATTGCTCTCATGTAGAAACCAGGACTTGTATTTTTTGTTTCTTTCGTGTCATCCTGGTTTCTACAAATTATTCTCCTTTTTGTAATAGACTTTAGTATGATCCTAACTTTCACATTTTTTTTTGCAGTCGATCGTTGCAAAGATTGTGATGACAATGCTCATTGCTACGCTGGTGAATGTATATGTAAACATGGATTCACTGGAAATGGTTATGATTGTGTCCGAAGTAAGTTTTAGTACAAAAGTCTCTAAAAATCGCTTGAATAAAAAAAGCAAGTTTTTTGTCACGATGTTTAAGAGACTTCACTACGGAAAACTTGAGTGGTCTTAAATTGGCAGGTCCACAACCTCTCAGTTGGAATAATATATCCTGTTTGGAATACTGCTGGTTTTCCAAAAAAAATTGAAGTGAAATCGGACAGGACCTATAGAAAGACTTTTGAAAGTATAAAATTCACACATAATTTGACCAAATTATCTCTTGTCGACAGGGTTAAGAAGGAATTCAATTTATGATACCAACATTATGGTAATTTTTTCTACAGAAATTTATCAAAAAGCCGGTTATTTCCTAGTAGTGTTAAAACTTAGCTTTTGGGATTTCTGTCGTACAAAAGATTACGTAATGAATATCATGAATAGAACCAATCAGAGCAAAGAGTTAAAATAAACAAAACTATATATTAATTTGTTTTACAGAATGCAAAAAGCCTTGTGGAGAATATCAAATTTGTGCTCAAGGTGTTTGTGAATGCATGCCTGGTTATTATCTCCATAACAATTTCTGTCTACGTAAGTTTTATCTACCATCTTTTATATCCAAACTCGTTTAAGAGACTTTACTACAAGGTCCACAACCTCCATACCTTGACCTTGAACAGAAGCTGTAAGTTCTTCTTTTTTGCACGACCCTATATTGTTATCAATCAATTCCTTTATTTCTGATTTCTACAATTCAATCCCCTCTGTATATGATTAGTATGGTAGTCAGTTAGCTATGATGACCAAAAAATTGGTCGGTAGCTAGTAGAGATTGACTTCCACACTTCTGGCTCAGCTAAAATGAGCCTTTAAATATTTACAATATTTACCTCACTTAACTTACCTGAAGAAACTATCCATACCACCGAAAAATATCATCATAAAACATCTAACTAGCTGCATACACAGCGTCGTACATTGCCTCTACTAGGGTTGCTGTTTGCGCTTCTCGAAGTACTGAAATCTTTTTTATATTTTTGTTGTTTTTTGATCCTTGAATATGCATAAGAGGTCGGATATGAGTATAATTCGAAAAGTAATTGTACGCAAAATATTTAAACGTTTTGTAAGACTTTAGTCGAGTACAAAAACTTTAAACATTTGAAAACTTTTGAGTACAGTTTCTTTTAATTATACCGAGTATCAAAACAAATTTTTTTCTTTCTAATCACACACCACCACACATCACAAAACAGATAGACTTTTCTTTTCGCCTTTCGAATGTTTTATGAAATTGACAAACGTTGATTGGTTGAATTAACAATGGACTGACTCTAAGAAAAGAGATATTGATTGTTTAAAAAAATCAAGATGTTCTCTATTATGAAAAAAATTGAATGTGCGCGTGAATGTAATTAAATTAGAACGTGTAATCAATTTCACATTAAGTAATAAATACTGAACGATATGACATACCATATTTGGTAATTTGGAGACATGGAATAACGGACAAAATGAAAAGAAAAGAAAAGAGCCTACAGTTTGAATAATTTAATATATAAAAGGGATAAAAGATTATAAACAAATAATAATATAAGAGCTAAATTATTTTCTTTTTTCTCATCTTTCAGATATTCCTATCGAAGAAGAGAGTGATAGTTATATACCTCACGGAGATGGGGCGGGTGGAAAAGGTGGCGGAACAGGCGGTGGGACAGGCGGGACTGGCGGAACCGGTGGAAACACGAACGGCAACGGAAATTCAGGCGGTCAAGGTACAAATGGTAATGGTGGACACACAACGCCAACATCACGCCCACACACCACGAAAACAACAACAACAAACCAATTCGTACGCCCTTCAACAACCGCATCAACTACACTCGTCAATCCTGGTGGAGGCGGAGATAACGGGGGTGAAGGCCCACCCGATAATGGGGGCGGTGGAGGCCCTGGTAGTGAAGACAAGGATGATGAAACAGCGAATCATCCAGGTACAAGTCCTCTTTCATAACAATCTTGTTGTCAGGGTTCTTTTATGATGGCACGGTAATCAAATTATCTGAGATACCCTGGGAACGAGGTTGATAATTTCTCTAATTCGATCAGCATCTGAGCTTCTTTTCGGCGGCTGAGAAATCTGAAACAAATGTTTCAAATTTTAAGAATATTTATTTAACTCATTGAGACAATTTTCCATAATCCTTCCCATCCGGGCAATTCAGTTAAGAAGGGTCGTGACTTCAACTTTATTTCGAACCTGAAAATCTACTTCTTTCACTGAAGAAATAACCATAACAATATTCTCAAACTTGATAAAGCATGAAAATATGTAAAAATGTGTTTCATTACATTACAGTATTGAAGAAAATTCCCAGTAAACACGAAACATTGTTTAGACGTCCACATGACGTTTTTTGACATTGAAAAACGTTATTTGGAAGTCAAACTGACGTTCTAGTCATACCAGGTTAATGTCTGATAGCTAGAGTATGATTTTCTCTACTTTCTAGGATTACCAACGGACGAACCACTCGTTGATCCTAATAAAGGAGGGGGAGGTCCCCCTGGTAGTGAAGAGAAACCTACAGACGGTGAAGCCCCTCCTACTGGCGGGGAACCTCCAAGCGGAGGCGAAGGTGGAGGCAAGGGACCACCAGGGAGCGAAGAGAAACCTACAGATGGTGAAGCTCCTCCTACTGATGGGGAACCTCCAAGTGGAGACAAGGGACCACCAGGAAGTGAGGAGAAGACATCAGAGGATGGTAAGCCACCTGAGGAGGAGACAGTTGAGCCACCAGCAACAACTGAAGAGAAGGGAGCCCCACCACCAGTGGATAAGGATGCAGCACCTCCTGTAGAAAAGGAAGAAGAAAAGTCTCCTCCACCTCCCTCTGAGGAGAAACCCCCTTCAAATCCTCAGCCATCTGAGGAACCAACCACCACTACCACAACCACACCATCACCCACAACCACACCATCACCCACAACCACACCATCAACAACAACCACATCATCACCCACGACCACGACCACTACAACTACCACAACCACGACAACTACAACTACCACCACCACACCAGTACCTACCGAGGAGACAAGCAATCCTCCTTCAGGAGGTGGACCTCCAGGTAGCGGTGGACCTCCAGGTAGCGGTGGACCACCAGGGTCTTCAGGAGGCCCACCTACGGGAGGTGACATCTCTACTAGTGGTGGAGGAGGCCCACCAGGATCAAGGAGACATGACGACGCAGGAGTATCAGCAGCAGAAGAATATATAATGGAAGAAGAAGAAAAGAAAGACAAAGAAAAATATTCGAAAATGAAAGGTTTTGCAAAGCCACAGCAAGGTGACCACTTCAAGGTTCGTCTTCTATTTCTTTGTTTTTTTGTGAATAGGATTTTCGAAACAAAACTATATTCAAATTACAAAGAATTTACATGAAGATTGATAGTGCAAGAAAAAAGTTTCACCTATTTTCTTAGAGCTTACCCCTTTTGAAATTTTGTTTTTGTCTCCTAAAGTATAAGTTTGCGACAGAAGTCGAGAACGACCCGAAGGATCGTATAGCTCGTATAGCTATCTACCCGAAGTAAAAGAGGAGGGCACCACACCTTTCCCTGAATTTCTCAACTTGCACTCGCTCTAATTCCTAAATGCTGAGTGCCAAGCAGGACAACAACAAGTACCAGTTTTCAAGTCTTTGGTCTGACCCAGCTGGGGGTTGAACCTTACAAACTGGAGGCGAAAACTCTAACCACCGTCGCTATGGTCTCCTAAAAGGATCAAATTTTACAAAGGAAATCAAACTTCAACATAATTTTCACCAGTTTTAGAAGATAAGCTAAACATAATTCTCAAGACGATTGAGAAATATTCTTTTTTGTTCGTTTTAAGGAAATAGGTACTATCCAGCAGACAAACAACGTTATCATGACTCAGCATAATGTTCTGACGTTGAAACAATGTTCTGACGTTAAAACAAAGTTGTTTGGACATTCGTTGCCTGCTGTGTTATGCTTTATAATATTTTGAATCATATCAAACAAACAAAACTCTTTAACCTAAAATCTACCACTTTTAATTTCTCCCGTGCGTAAAATAAATTTGTCCGCATGAATATCGCACGGGTTATTTGAATAGAGATTTTATTCTTCCGTTTTATTCATTACAGGTTTACATAACCGATGGAGATGGTGAAGATGATAAATCAGCTTCCAAACCATTCCATGCAACCAGCCAAAAACAACCTAAAAAGCCACACAATTCTCTTATCGAGAAACATTTAAACGAAATGAAGTACCGTGACTTAGATAAAGAGCAACGGAACGGAAATTATCGGAAATTTCACGGTCGGTACACACCAACGCATCCGGGAAAGTCCAGTTCCGGTCTCATACATGACCCGTTGCCAACGTTACAGCATTATATTGATGAGTTAAGTAAAGAGGAAAGGAAACTCCCCAACGGTGTTGGAAAAAAGTTACACCAGGAGACGATTGAGAGCTTGGAGAGGAAAGAACCGCAAGATGAGGAGGAGAATAGAATTCTGGAAGAAGAAAAGATTTATAAAAACCTAAAACAAAATGATAAAACGCGCGAGAGAAAAGCTCATCAAAAGAAAATTGAAAGTCAAGTGTTGACTGAGGAAGAAAAAATGTTTAGAGCTATGCACTCTAAAAGTAAAAATGCAGACCGTGTAACGCAAGTTGAGACACCACTTGCCGCTAAATTTACTGACCAAAAGTATCTGCCTGCGAAAAGTGAAAGCTCAAAACAACAGGCTTCCAATGTGATTGTTGATGCAAAATCTACTGACCGAGACTCTTACAGTGGCCCTGACTTAGCCACTGTCACGAATCAAGGCTTAGAGGCGAATGCCCCTGAAAAGGCCGAGCGTCCATCTGCTAAAGTAGAGGCCGATAAATGGGGTGCCAAGTCCCCTGATGATGTTTTTAACGTGGCGGATAATGTTCCAACGGAAACGTCGTTAGACTCATATGAGAAAAAATTATTGAATAACCATAAGAACCTTGTAAAGGGAGTCCAAAAAGGAGACTCCAAAAACGATATAATTGAACTGTTAAAGCAGTATGGGAAACTCAAAGATGAGGTGACTGAGCTGACTGTAGATGGTAGCGATGGCAGTATGTTGGATTTCAATGGGAATAAAAAATCTGAACCACTGGTCGCCGTTAGAAGACGTGTCAAGAAGATTAAAAACAAGACCGGAATGCTGACTCAATAGAATATGGTATTGTTTATCTCTAGACAATCAGTATATACTCGAGAATAGGATAATGGTCGGATGTGGAGTTTATGGCCCTGATGGTTTGTGGATTGAGCAGAAGAGATTCAACGAAGAAATCAGAAATCAGATAATGATAAATTTAAATTTTACAAAAGTTACAACGCAACATTTTCCAATTGAACATTTGCCACTTTTTAAAGATGGAGGTTTGGATTTAAGGTTGATCAATAGGTACTTAGCATTTGATACTTTAAAGTAGTTTTTCTTGCTGTACACAAATTTTTACTAAAAAAGGTCGAGTATATTTTTCGGTCTTTTTCCCCGTCCTTAAGTTGTGCCGTTTTAGCTAGAAACTTTAGCTTCAAACTTATCTTTTTTTCGTAAGAAGACAAGCCGGGAAAAAAGAGTTAAAAAAGTGAAAAATTGTTCTCACTAAAGGAAAATTTTAAACTACTGATTCATACCCTGGGCCTCGGGGTCATTCTTAAATCTTTAAATTAGACGATTTTGAGCCTTGTGATTCTTATAAAAGGAATTCCTATATAAAAAAGAGTGTAATCACGAAAGAATATTTTGTCTTTGAGTAAACCTCAAAAATATCTTACAAACTAAATTTCAAAAACTGAGGTATTCCAACTTGAATTTTGGAAATTAGAGAAATTTTAGGGAAATCTCGTTTGAAATTTAGCAAGAAATCAGAAGTTTCAAAGAAATTAGCTTGTCGAAAGAAAATGGCTGTAACTCACGTCCGTAGAAGAAAACTGTGAACCAAATTTTATTTTTTACCTTACTAAAAAAACCTTAAAATATAAAATTTGCTCCAAATTTTCAATTTGTATTTGTGTAGTATATCTTAACGGGTATAAAATAATATATCTTTAAAATTTAAATGCTTTATTTTTGTATGATTGATTGTATGAGCGAATTTCAAAAGATAAATAAAATGGTGCTTATGCAGGTAAACTAGTGTGTAGTCCGGGGGGGTCGTGGTACGTGGTTTACGGAGTAACTGGTATTTTCAACTGTACTTAATACCACTACTTCACTTTATATCCAGCAAAGACAAAGATGTTGAAATGTGGCCGTTGAAAGAATCGTAAAAATGCATATATTTATTTTTCATTTAACAAAACGTTTCCGATAAGTCATTGAATTCGTTTAAGCTAACTAAAGCAATATTAAATTCGAAGTCTTCTAAGGAATCGAGTTCATTCAAATTATGATCGATTTTGTTCGATTTTTCATAGATTTTAGTAGAGCCAAATTTGATATCGTTCGAGCAAACATTGACTTGAGACGAGATTTTATCAGCTATCTTGAACACTGGTGTATGAGGTTCACCAAAGAAAATGGCAATTGATTTGGGTCGTTCTTTTTCGGATTCGTCGCGCCGCCCTAAAAAATTATCTGAGGCCTGGCTGACGGGTGAGGACGATAAATTATTCTCTGAGTGAAAAACGATTGACTTTTTGGGATCCAAGTTCAGAGGCATGTTTTGATCAGTAAAATTTAAAACCATGTTATACGATATTTTTGCTTTCTCTTGCCATGGATGAAGGCAATCAGAACTCCCAGACGTCATCATGCTCATCTTGGGTCTAATGAATGGTTTTATGCGTCGTAATTTCTTCCCCGTGTAATTAGGGTCATAAAGATCATAAGGGTCTATATCTAAATCTGTTTGTGAAACACTGCTTTTGGTGGGATTCAAGCTTCCTCCTGCTGAGTGCTCTTGAACAGTCCACGGTGCGATCCAAAGGAAATCATTCTTGTGAATGTCTGATTGGTTCTCTTTGATCACGTGATGTTGGACGACGGTCGAAGTACGCATGCGCTGCATCATAGCGATAATATGCCGATGTTTTTCTTTCTGTCGACACAGAGAAAACAATTTCTTAACGAAACCCCGATACGCCCGTTTAAAAAACGGGTTACACCCTGCGTATATCCACGGATTGAAAACAGCGTTAGAGAAAGTTAGCCAATAAAACAAAACTTGGACGTACAAGCTAAGGGGCTTGGGCTCGAATGCCATGTAGAACCAAGTGATCTGATTGGGTAACATACAAATAGCGAACAATAAAACCACAACAGTGAACATGTTCAGATAATATTTTGTTTGCTTTTGTCTCGCTATAGAAACTTCTGACGCTATTGATAACTGCCGTTTCAAGTCTGACCGACATTGAGGAAAAAATAATCCATTCTTCAAGAAACAGCAACAAAAATATTTCACAATGAATGGGTAGCGGTGCGATTTCAAACGAACATTTTCCATAAATTTAATGGTTTTGGTATTCCGCCTTTCGATTATCCGCCATGATAGGGCGTATAACGCGGCCATTACAGGCAGCGGAACGCCAATTTGTACTAAAAACAAAAATATAGTATAATTTTTCCCAGCCTCTTCGCTCCATCTTTCAACACAAGACCACTCTTTGTCTGGTTTCCAGGCTAGATCTAGAGTCAAGTAATACGGAAAAACAGTTGCTAAGGAATAGACGTGTATAAATATAGTAACCAAGGTGATTTTGATGATTCCGGCGCCTGATCGTGTATTGTATTTTATAGTGATATAGCGTTCTATAGCGATAAAAACCATGATAAGGGAGATGGCGTTGACTTGAAAGGTTGATAACGGCATTAACAGTTTACAGCTGACGATGTGTAGGGAGAAAACGTCTCCACGATATAAGGTTAATAAATCTGGTAAAACTCCCAATAGAACCAACGAGACATCGCAAATGGCTAGGTTGACGATAAGAACACTTGTAAAAACCTTCCGTAGTTTCTTCATCTTCCAGATACTGAGAATAATGAGTATGTTACCGAACAGAGAGAAGAAGAGAATAAAAACGTCAACCAGTACACGTATTCGGGTGAAATTTTCGTTCGGTAAATTATCAATTGTGCTGTTTGAGGTATTGGATTGTTGCTGTTGCATTTTGCTGGATTTTTTTTATTCATTCTAAAAATTATGATAAAGCAAAATACAAGAACATATAATTTGAACAAATGTTTTGTACCACTGAAAATTCGAAATGGGCTTTTCAAGAAAAAATCCGTTCCCCCCTTGTTGAGGATATAGGATATCCAGGGAAGGCTAAGAACCTTAAGACTAAGGATATCCAGGGGGTTGGTTCAAAAATTTTCAATATCCTAGGATTCTGGGTAAGAATTTGAGGACCAAGAATATCCAGGGGAGTTCGAAATCTTCGGCATGGATATCCAGGATGGGGGTTGGTGTTAAGAAATATCGACATATCCTCAACAGTGGAAATATGGATTTTTTTCTGGAAAAGCCCAGAATTTAACTGTAAACTCGGTTAAGCGAGCAGTTAAAATTGAAATAATCATCTTTATATATATACGTTAAAACAGTATAATAGTGCCAGCTAAATGAGTAACCAAACCAGCTCGACGCTAGCAAAGCTTTTTGAAAAACATCGAGTTAGAAGCATAAGCGAGCGTCAGGCTGTCCTGGCTATGTTGGCTATTGTATGGGATGTACTTTAATATAAAAAAATATTTGTTTTATTTATCGCGTTCTTGAAAATGTCCAGCGTATTACCTCCCTATGCGGTAGGCTTAAAACGTTACATGCTTTTTTTATAAGAATGTATTTTATAAGAATATGCATGACGAAATTGGCCAAAATGTTAAGAATTTATTTTTGGAAATTAATCCAAAATACATCAAAAATCTTTCTCAAGCTGATTCAGCTGGCCTTTTTTGCTTTCTTTCAATTAAATGGAAAAATTAAGAATATGTCAAGGATATTTTAGGATGATTTCGGCCAAAAAGTTAAGAATATTCATCATGAATCCAAAAAACACCATTCTTATAAAAGAAAAATTAAAAAAATTAATCCAAAATACATCAAAAATCTTTCTCAAGCTGATTCAGCTGGCCTTTTTTGCTTTCTTTCAATTAAATGG